>JASAND010024248.1:0-89778 GCA_030248195.1 Trissonchulus latispiculum
TGGTGTTGACTTGGATACTGGATTTGTCTATGGTGGGAATGAGCATAATTGTGGCACTTGGATGGATAAAATGGGTAGCTCTGATAAGGCAGGCAATCGTGGAAAGCCAGCGACGCCTAGGTAATTAGTATTTTGTTAGACGGAAAAGTTGGGCGGGGGAAAGTGCGGGAAAGGTCCAGCAAAGAAAGTCCAGAAAATCTGTCAACCTCCTATCTGTTGAAATGGTCTCTAGTAGATGTTTTCACTGATGGTAGTCGCTGTTCGATTTTATTTGTTCCTTTTTGTCCGTGTTTGTCTCTGAAAATTTTCTACTATTTGCTTGCTTTAGAGATGGTAGTGCAGTTGAACTGGTTGGGCTTTGCTTCAGTGTTGTAAACTGGCTGGACCAGTTGCATAAGCAAGGCACTTACCCATTTGCTGGTGTGAAAAGAGTGACTCCTGGTGAGTCCTGGTTGTTCCTGCAGTTTTGAAGTGTAACTAGGAATATCTGGCTTTTTCCTACAGGGGGGGGGGGTGGGGCCCCCCCAGACTTGGGTCGCCCCCCCCAGGATTCGGACCTTCCCCCCCAGAACCCCCCCCCCCACCCTGAAGTGCCCGGAAAAATAGGGTTTTGAGGGCAAATTTTGAAAAATTTTTCCGGCTTCGCCGGATTTTTACCCATTTTTAAGCACTTTTTAGCTATTTTAAGCTTAAATTTAAGTTAAAAATAGTCAATTTTTTAGCTCAGCAGCAAAAAATAGCTATTTTTAGACATTTTTCTAAAAAATCCCCTCCCCAGAAATCCGAGCCCCCCCCCCCCCCCCCGACCTGGGGGGGACCCCCCCCCAGACTCCCCCCCCCCAGAAATTTTTGCCTAGGAAAAAGCCAGAATATTATGCACTTATAGTGATTAGGTGCAATCGCTTGCTGTCTTCTGTTTAGACTAATGGTTGATAGGCTATAGCGTGGCATACCACATAGCTACTGCAGTTGTAGCTCTTCTAAAGTTCTTGATCTTGTCTCGTGTTATTCGAAGTCCAGCTTGCACATTCAATTAAACATGAATTGTGAGTGTTCCATTCCATATGTAGGTAGTAAGGCATGAACAGTTACAAAGTTATGTATACGTATCAATCGCAAACGTTATGAAGTGACTGTTTATTGCAATTAGCAATGCTTGAAAGCGTCATCAATGTGTACTGGTGTTGTAAGCTAAGATAAGAATGTCATCTATACGCCATAACAGCAAATCATGTAGTTAGCACTTTATCACACTACCTAAAATAGCTTGTTATTGTGATGAACTTTTTGCAGTCTAAAGCGTTCAGTTCCTATTTTGTGTAATACATACAGATTGTTTAGAAGGAAAAGAAATGGAATGGAGCTGGGCTGATTGGGCAATACTGATTCGAACCTCCTTCGATACCTATTTTTATATCCCGGATTCTGAGGAACCGCAGCCTTCAGACACCATTACATCTCCTAAGCTGATACACAAACGAGCCATCTATAAGGACTCCCATAAGGCTACTCAGTTCTGGGCTGACTACCAACTTCGGCCCAACTTTCCGATTGCCATCGCAGTGGTTTGTTGTCATTACATTGGCGTTGACATTTTATGCTTCTTTGTGTTGATTTGGCTGAGAGGATGGAGCTTGTTTTTACACAAGAGTAAACTCCGGGCCTGTGGTGGGACCCTCGGTAATAATTTTCCGTGAATAGCTTATGCCAGTTGTATAAAATAGTGTTAGATTTGCAGTCTCATTCTGTTACGCTTTCTTAGCTCCGGCAGATTCTGGCACGTTTCTGGATGTGTGAATTGGCTATTTTAGGCTCCCGAGATTGTGAATTTAAATCATGCCTGGAAAGCACTAAAGTCTGCCGAGAAAATACTGTTAGGACCACTGGGGATGAAGACTTTGGACCCGGAGTAATTTATTAATTGTTTGGTTGTTTTGTCTGTCTGTTTTGTAATAAGTTAGGAAATGAAAATCAAACGTATCCACGCATGATTTTCATTTCTCTAACTGTGATATCATCGTATCCTCTGGGATCCGTGGACTTGTGGCTGTTTTTGGGCAAGGTATCCCTTCACAGGGTGTACCAGAAATTATTTTGCGCGGTCCCCCTTCGCCCAATTGGGGGGGGGGGGGGAGGCTGGCGTGACGAGGCAAGGTAGGTAGAATATCACGCTATTTTCAATATATATATATATATACATAACATCAAATATACAGCCCTGTCTTCAATTTCTGAATCCTTTTGCACTCAATTCGCACATTGTAACCTGCTTATCAGTGTCATTAAAACTAATTACATACGACAGAATGTTTGTTAGGTTTTTCTGATTCATTCATAATATTTCCTGCTAAATTGCGCAACTTTGACATCATGAACAGCGCTCGCTTTGCTCGCGATGCGCGGTCCCCCTGATTTTGCTTGCGCACTGCGCGGCCCCCCAGAAATTAGGGTGTACCTGGTACACCCTCGGTACACCCCTTGCGCATGTATGGTTTTGACTTTATCTGTCCTACTGTTTTGTATATTTTATGATGTTAAATTACTAAATTTGTTGAAATTTGTTGTGTTTATACCGCCTATATATTTCAACGATCATTTTGCTTTGTTCGAAGTTGTAGTTGGATAATTTTTCTGTTGTAGTGATTTGAATTACGACGGCAATTATGTTAACAGCGACGATTCTGATAACATGAAACGAGCCAAAGGATTTAACTATCATCAAGGGCCTGTAAGATATAGTTGAAATTATATTATGTTTCCGTATTTAATAATTAGGAGTACTTAGTAAGTGCTATGGAATTTTCCCATTTAACTGCGAAACGTTCAGCATTTACTTGTGTAGTGAACCTTTAGCACTTGATTCAACAAATGACAGTTTATTAGCAGCGCGCATATCATTGAGTTTCTGGCTATCTTTATGTTTACTATCACTTCACAACGTTTGAGTATATACGTACTTAGATTTTGGCTACTACTACTTTAGATTCGATGGGGCTGCAGTTTTTGGAAACTACTTCCTTTCCAAAAAATGTACTATGAATAATGGTTTTTCTATTTTCTTTCTTTTGTACTAGGAATGGTTATGGGTTGTTGGATACTTTCTCATGGCGAAACTAAGAGTTGCCCATGGCCTGAAAAAGGAGAAGCCTGAAGTTTGGAACGAGGCAGTCTTGGGTATACGAAAGGTGCTCTCAGCTCACTGGACTCACTTGGAAATGAGCCCTTGGGCTGCTCTTCCTGAGCTAACAAATCAGGTAAGTTCCTTGAAATGTGCATGGAATCTCAATTCTGAACTGCTTCTTGTGGACGGAACCTTTTTCTTTGTCTGAAAGGTAAATTAACTAAAAATTGAGAAAAATTTTGAAAATTTGACCCCAAAAACTTAATTTCGACTCTTTTGGCGACCCCTAAAAAGTGGGTGGGGCGGCCACCACCCCCCACTTAAACAGGGTATTTTTTAGGGATTTTTCCGGGGGGGGGGGGCTTCCCGGGGGAGGCCCCCGGGGGAAGAAATTTTCGGAGGGGGGAAGATTTTTTGCAAAACTGAGCCAAAAAATGGTATTTTTGGCGTATTTTGCATGGTGAAACGCAAAAAGTTCTCAAAAATGCCAGGGTTTAAGCTAAAATAGCTATTTTTACGAAAAAATCTCCGGCGACGCCGAAAAATTTTTGAAAATTGGCCTATTTTTGGCAAAAACTTGGGCCTCCAAAAAATCCCTGGGGGAAAGCAAAAATCCCGGGAGGGGGCGATTTCGGGGGGGGAAGGCATTTTCGGGGGGGAATTTGGGCCTCCAAAAAATCCCTGGGGGAAAGCAAAAATCCCGGGAGGGGGCGATTTCGTGGGGGAAGGTCAATTTCGGGGGCCCCCCGTCCCCCCCCCCCCTGTAAAAATACCCTGCTTAAAAATGCCAAATGGGAGGACTCGACAGATGCAGTGTTATTTGAAGTAGTAGATATCCTTTTAGTGATGGCTTATCGTTTCAGTGGTAGTACTGTCATCTGCACTCGCAGACGTTTCTGTTTGACTTACTGGTGGCACTGTAGTGATGTTTTGCAGCTGCGAAAAAGATTCCACTAAAATAGAGAATGGAATTGAGAGGACGAAAAGAAAAAGTAAACAGAGAAAAGGAAAGAGTATATGTTTTTTCTTTCTTTTTGTCTTTAGGATGGAGCTCCCTGCGGGGATTCCTGTCACGCTCAAGCCTGGTCTTCGGCCACTCTACTGGAAGTCCTCTTCACTCTCTCTCATCTCAGCTCTGAATCTTAGATCCAAAGCCCTGCCCGGCCGGGCTCGGACCATCCCTGCAGATATTGTGACGGTTCTGGACTGATATTTGTGATGACGATTTTATCCTGCCTTTATGTAGTTGGAACCTTGATACCTGATTATAGTGTCTGTATAAAACGGGCATTTGAAAACTATGCCAATAGATTTTCTGATTAAGAATATGTACTTAGGTGCTGGTGTGTGTTCTCTACTTATTTTTTTAAACATTTCATTATAATATTTTTGTTTCGTGCTGTGAGTTCATTAAAGCTAGCTTGGCCACCCTCCGCGGCGATATGTTTACAGAAACCTGAAAGTTTAGTTTTTGGGATTCATAATTGTAGCTTTCGATCATTTCAGTGCACGGGCTAATTTTCAGAAACTGGATCGTAAAACCTATCGTTGATCCAATTTTGGCTAAGCAAAATAGTTTCTGTGATTTGTTTTTAGTGAGAAATATTCTAATACTACAATTTTGAGCTAACTGAAGAATACAGACCAGATAAGAGTGTGACAAGTGTCGCCTCGATGTATCGGTGGCTACTCTTGCTCTAGGTGCTAACGCCACCCTTCCCGCATGAGTATCTTCATTGCATAGCTTCCCTTATTTGAATTTGAATTTAGCCATAGTTTTGGGCCAAACATGAGTATAGGGAAAGTTCCCATATTGATGTGCAAGCTTTGTAACGTACCTTATATTTTCTAGTCAAATAGCTTGTTTTAGCGTGTCTGTCTGTCTGTATTGCGTTGTTTAGATTTTGTGATGATGTTTTCATGGATGCAATTAGGATTAGGAATATATTGTTTGTCTTGTTTTTTCCTTCCCTGTATGTATGTAGTAGAAAACGTCTCTCTCTATATTTCTGTTGATATAAAACTTTCAATACTAAAGATTAGAATTCTCGTAGATTCTGGACCAATTGCCCAGTGAAATTTTGACGTTTTCTCTGAGATCGACTACAGCTTGACTGAATGTTCATAAGTTGATGCTAGCTCACACTTCGACTGCTATTGTTTCGGATATGTAGTTTTGTATTTTGTCAAATTCTAATGTTCGTAGTAGTATTGTTATCTAATTTTAAGAATCGCCATACTTTTACTGTGATGTGTACAACAATTGGTGTTAGCATGTACTGCATGGGTACTTTCTGTAGTATTTCCTGTCCTCTTGTTTCACTATTAATTGCAGTGGCTTACTTTAGTGTATAAGAATGACTTAATATTGTGCATGCTAATCCGTCTAATATTTAATATTTTATCGTGTTACCTGTTTGTTTTGTAGAATTGTGAAAGGTTCCATTCCCCCCTTTTTCTAGACAGGGATCAAATTATCTACGAACCAAGTTTCCGAAAGAGGAACTTGTTAAAAGATTTCTTCGTGAACGTTTAACCGAAATTATTATAATCTACTGATCCTGGTGGATGTGGAGGTATTAAACCCTCTTTATTTTCTCAGCAGTAGAGTGTCTTCAGCTTGACATTTAACTTTAACTTAAATTGATTCATTCTAAACAGTTTGTTATAGTCCTTCTTTATCGCTTTCCCATGTTATTATTTTTCAACTGTTTAGCTGCTGCAATATATTCGTCATTTCTTTGAAAGTTATCAATTTCAGTGACATATTTCACTTCATATGGAACTTTCTTAAACCAATTAGTATTAAACAACGATGAAATTTATGGCATGCAGAGCATGCCGTGTCTTAGATTTGTGAATTCCAGGTCGACGCATCCTGGTTTCAAGCTGGGTCTATACTCGTTTTATCTGCCATTACTTTTAACATCGACGTATATTTTTGCATTTATATTTATAGTTCTTTTAATATATTGAGCCATTTAGTGTATACTTCCTAACGGCGCCTAAATGTAGCTTTGCTTTAGTTATGTTCTTTTTACTGATAGTTTTTACGTTTGTTTATGTAAAATATATACTTAGCATAGCGTTATCTTGCATTTCCTTATTGTGCATTTCTTTACCTTTAAATAAATAAGATGGATTCCTTTAGTTGGTTAGCAATAAGTACATCATATTCAGTTGGTTAGTTTTTGGATACTAGTTAGGATTTGCTGTGATTTGATTTTGCCTGGCCTGGTTCATTTCAATCAGGGCGACTGGACCGGTCGGTCCATCTAGCGCTAGCCGCTCTGACCCTGCCTGACCGGATTTACTGTGTAGACAATCCTTGCCGGTCTGGCAGACTTAACCGAATCTCAAATCCGTTGCCCAGCTGCTGAGTGGATGATTTTTACCGTCAGAACTTACGGTACGGAACAGTAGGATCAAGCTCACATTATTTTAACTGAATCTTCTCATCGCCAGTACAAACCAGTTGGTTGGAGGAGGGGTAGGACGGTTAGGGATCATTACAAATCCAAAAACAGTCCAGCCCCAGTTTAACTGGGTATTTATTGTCTTTAACACCGGACAGGCCTGCAGTGGACAAAATGATTTTTCCATCAAGCTGAGTCTCCCAATTTGTGCCTAATTGTCATAAGCTCGGGTAAATGAGAGGTTCATGAATACAGTCTTGATAGATAACAGGTACAGGAATAGCTGTGATTTGGACGGTGTACGATGCATCATAGAGAACGCCAAAAGCGTATTATATACGTACATGAGCTAATGCGAAACTATACAAAGCAAGTGAAACAATTGGTAACGTATTTACAGCTTTTTGCAAGGCATAAACTTAACATTCTTTTCTACAAAGTGAAAGGTGTGGTGTATTTGAGTGTGTGCAATGCTATTTATCGCATGGGCAGATTACCATAAACATTCATTTTTCATAAAATATACTAGACCATAAAACTTCAAACAAATCAGTGTTTTATTTTTCTGCCGCCAGATAGTACCAACTTATTTACAGCAATTTTTTGCGTTTTTGTACTACACATACAAGTTTTCAGGTTTATTCAATTAAAATATACACATCTAACAAAGCTGTAGCTATTTAAAGGTCTAGAGAAGACCAGAGTTCCGTATAACTAAATAAATAGGCTCATGGAATCTATATCCCTCTTGAATCAGAGGGGAGTAGATTTAGCCAGTAGAGTCCAGATTTATTCATGGCACTTAGATCTAATTGAAACTCAGAATGGTTTTCATGCCTGATCTCTCAAAGTGGCTTTCTTACAAATATTCTCCTACACACGTTTATACAACGGGAAAATTTTTTGAACATATTTTTGTTAACGAAAATGTACTGAGAAAATCGTCATATTTTACTTGTTCTGTTTTCTACATTTTTATAATTTTTATAAACCGAAATCTTTGCTGAACTGATAACCGTGTTAAAGTAAGAGATTAATTGAGCACCACTCCCCGACAACAGTTAATTAAAAGTTCACATATACTACACTGAGCTGTGGCCGCGCCTTGATGGCATTTGAATGTCCGAAAGAATACACTGTTATTACTGCTGAACCTGTATGTTTAGAATAACCTTTTGGTTACTGGAAAAATATGAATGATATAACTGGAAAAGATCAGCCAAGATCGTCCAGAATGTCCGACGGATCTGTAAAGCAAGGTCACGTGAACGAAATTGTGAAAAAGTTTCGCGAATTAGAAAGCTCTAACGTGCCACCTCAAACCAAGTTACCTCGAGACTCCATTACAAGTAAGTTTATTAATGAAAATAAGGTTTGAAAAGAGCCTACACGCTACCGTGGATTGTAACTCTTCATCCGTAACGAAAACAACACAAAACTTTAAATTGGCCCAGACCGTCGGTGTCATGTTGAAGATTTTAAGCCTGGAGAAAATCCTGGTCTCTGGTGATATTTTTTCGGGAGGAAATATTTCACAGGTAATATTTGTCCGGGGGAAAATTTCACCCGTGAAAGCTTTCCGCTGGGGGATTTTCTAGGGGGAAGTTTCACCGTGACATCGGGACAAATCCCATGTTAAAGAATTGAGCAACCAGGAAAATTTGCACATAGCAATGTATATAAGAGGTCCCTTCCCTGCTTACTAGTGTTTGTCGCCGGCCTGATGTTCGCTGGCCGGGCTTTTCAGTCCATCCATTTGACGCACCCATTTGCTGAATACACGCACAGCTTGTGTTTTCGAGCTTTAACACAGAAGCATAGAGCGAGTGAGCGTGTGTACCTCCGTATCGACTGGGTTACCTAGTGTTAGGGGCGTTGGCCGGTTTTGTCGTCGGCCAAGCCAATTGGCTTGGCCGGACTTTCGTCGATGACCGGCCAACGGACTGCCAACGTGCAGTTTTCAAGCCCAGATGGGAATTTTTCCTGCAAACCCCGAGACACTGCGAAAATTTGGTTGTTTTTCTCTATTTTAATAGATAGAGTTGGAGCCAGGGTTTTTTTTTGCGTCCAGATGTGCGTCTGGACGCAAAGTTTCTTATCTGGACGCAATGAAATTTTAGCGGGACGCAAGCTAGACGCAACATTATTTCGGGAGAAAATTCACTTTTGTAAGAGTAAAAACTTTAAATGTTTCCAGTACCAATTTTTCCGTTTTTTCCAAAAATTTCTTCGGGTCCTGGGGGCTCCGCCCCCAGACCCCCGGTGTTTCCCACTTTGTCATGGAATGCCAAGGTGCAAGGTCATGTCTCAATGTTACTCAATGTTATTTGTTAAGTTGTTGTCCACCTGCATCTATATATATCAGATTTTTTCGAACTCATGAATTTCACGTCAATAAATACATAGAGATTACTAGGTGCATTTATATACATTTATATATATTTATACATTTATATTGTTCTCATTCAACAGGTCAGGCAGGATCAAGATTAGTACTAAAGTAAAACCCCGAAATTAACAAAATTTGTAACTGTAGCAGAAGCAGAATATCCAAATTTTTTGGTTCTTCTAAAAAAACGTTTTTCGCAAAAAATACACAAATGGCAACTTAAAATAATGCAAGATTACCATTTTTCTGAAATTTTCAAATACAAAAGACCTATGTACGAGCAATTCACTATCCATTTATTGTAACTAACGTTAATAGTATTTACAAATGCTTCACTGTTTTGCAGTTGAATAACGCTGCCTGGGGCATACACGCTTCTCTATTGACTTTATACTGAGTTTATTCAAAATTCAAGAATAATTAACACAAAAAATGCATTAGCGTTAGGAGCTTTAGTTAGAATAGATGTAACAGTTGCCAAATAATCTTTTTAAACATTTCCACAACGGATTTAATCCGTAATTTCGAAAAATCTCCAACTTCTGGGGGGCCCCGCCCCCAGACCCCCCGGTGCTCATTTGCAATAATCCAGCTATTAAGGATCACCAGTTGTCAAAGTTTGCGAAACCGAATGTATGTTTTAATGTTTGCTACCTTTCTTCTCAATGATATTCCTAAATATTTCATAAAATTTTAATACTTTAATTAGTTTTACTAACATTGAAATATCGGAATAATGTGTGTCAATAATAAATATATATATATATATATATATATATATATATATATATATATATATATATATATATATATATATATATATATATATATATATCGAAAATTACTAAGTTCTGCAACAGACGCCAAATAAAATCTTTTTAATCATTTCCATTACGGATTATTCTGTAATTTCAAGAAAATTCTTCAACTTATGGGGGGCTCCGCCCCCCAGACCCCCCGTCGTGTATGTTGGACGCATCTATATTCTTGGCAGGTAGTCCTGTAATCGTGCATTACCGTTAAGCAGCATCAGCTTTCTAAATAGTCTTAATAGCTTTGCACTAAAGAAATTATCGAAATTTTTATAAATAAAACAATTTTTGCACTAAAAACACGTTAAAACAAGATTTCTGCCTGGACGCAAAATTTCTTAACGGGACGCAACCTAAATTTAGCGGGACGCAAGGTTGACGCAAATCCGAAAACCAAAAAAAAACCCTGGTTGGAGCCAATTGTTCGGCAAACTTGCAGATGACGGCCTACGGCCAACGCGTTGCTCGAGTGTTGGCCGGACGTTGGTCGAACCGGCAAACATCAAGCATTATTGAATAAGATGTGATAATTTTCCGACAAGCAATAGCATTAATATTGAGTTTGTTTTCAATATTAGTCTAAATATGCGAAATCTTGGATTTTCTAAAAAGTTCTGCCCTTCCGTAAGCTTTGAAGCCGTTGTATTATGGAACAATAATATATGCATAATAAACCACAGAAACAGAATTTCTGTAGAAAGAAAAACAAGATTTTATACACAAATCATCCTAGCCCTATTATTTATGGTGATGACTATCGTTGTCAAGCAAAATGCGTATAAGGGCCCCGGCCGAGCAAACATAAGAGCCTGCTGCGCTGAGGCGCAGCAGGAAAAATCAATACGTCTAAGCTAGGCCAACGACCGGCCAAACAGCCAACGGACAACAAACAGCCAATGGCCAATTGGCCGGCCAACGGCCAGCAGCCAACGAACGGCCAACGGCCAATGGCCGGCCAAGCCAATTGGCCCAGAAATTCTCGGCCAAATGGCTTGGCCGGCCATTGGCCCCACCGGCCAACGCCCAACACTAGACTGGGTACCAAGAGCGAGTGAGCGTACCACCGTTTCGACTGGGTACCAATTCGCAGGGTGGGGGGCAGAGGTCAGCTGCTAGCGTGCAGAGGATGTGTCACGTTTATAATCTGCTGTCATATAATTTATGTACTCTTGGACTTAGGGTTGTACTCGGCCCGTCGTAAATCGGGCTTCGGGCTTGTGCCGTAATCGGTTCAGAGCGCTCGAGCTGGTAGGACCGTTAATAGATTCGGACCACTCCACTCGGGCCTTGACTAGGGCCTCGGGCTTCGGGCCGGGCTGCGTATTTACAAAATGTACAGTTGGTTCGCGCAGCAAGAAAGTGTACGGCGTATTAGCGCATATTTTCAAAATGTACATGCGTTTCGCGCAACAGGAAAATGAACAGCGTTTGGCGCACCCTAAGAAAGTGTACACCGTATTCGCGCAACCTTCATATCTTTGCAAATATATCGATATTAAAGTGCATATAATATTTAGAAATGTTTTAATAGGCAAAGCACTATTTACTTACGTATGCCCATATAACATTTAGATTTTAGTTGTAGTTTTTAGATTGCAATAATACTACTTTGAAAAACTACATAGTTTACCTCACTCAAAATCAAATTTTATATTTTCAATATCAGAAAGCTGCAGTAGTCAAATTTAGTTTCACTTTCTGATGGCCACTCATACTTATTTCACTTTCAATTCAATATCCTTGCAATCAAATATATAATTGCTATTAAAGTATAAATGTTTATAAATGTCTTATAAAATAATTAGTGACGTAGCACATAAAATTAAATTTCAGATTCACTTTTAAGATTGCATTACTGCTGTATTTTATACATATTATTCGTTTCCAGATTTTCCCCCCACCCCAATGATCTCAAGCGTAGTCGCAGAGGCGTGGTTGACACATCATTTTGAAGCCGTTATTTTGGAGCTCGGATATCAGGGATTCGCACACGATTCGCTAGTTTTAATCAAAATCGCGTTTTGTTTAATTTTTGAATAATTTTTTGGCCTAATTTTAAATGACTGACCGAATTTAAGAACAATCTAAACTGTTCTACACTTCGTATTTTTGAAGGTGTGTTAATTTATCTAGATATAGGTATCTATATAGAATTTATCTAGATATCTATTTACACAGAAATCAAAGAAAATCAAAATCAGTAAAATTGTTTCAAAAATTAGAGACAGTATATAGTACATTTTCCAAAAATGGAAAACAGTAGAACAGAACAGTTTAGTTTGTTCTTAAATCGCGTAGTCATTTATAATTAGGCCAAAAATTATTGAAAAATAAAACAAAACCCGATTTTGATGAAAACGAAGAAAGAGAGGAACATAAACGGAGACCGGAAAACGGAGAAATGAAGATTCAACTTTCAGATGTTTACATAATTAAAGAATGAAAGAAAGTTGCACACCACCAAGCACCCGAAAAATCGGGCATCTGGAACTAGAACCCGCTTCTGATATTGAAAATATAAAATTTGAATTTGAGTGAGATAAACTATGTAGTTGTCAAAGTAGTATTATTGCAATCTAAACATTAAAACTACAATCTAAATGTTATGTATATGTGCATACGTACGTAAATAGTGCTTTGCCTATTAAAACATTTCTAAATATATGCACTTTAATATCGATATACCTATTTGCAAAGATATGAAGGTTGCGCGAATACGGTGTACACTTTCTTAGGGAGCGCGAAAATGCTGTACATTTTCCTGTTGCGCGAAACTCATGTACATTTTGAAAATATGCGCAATTACGCTGTACACTTTCTTGCTGCGCGAACCAACTGTACATTTTATAAATACGCAGCCGGGCTCGCGAATAAACGCCGAATAAACAGATCGGCCCGAGCCCGAGAAATATCTTACCGTGACAACCTTACTTTTGGTAAACTATGAACGCTGACTAAGGTGAATTTTCTAGAACTCATTGTGGGTAAATTTTCTAGACGAGTCACCATCTGTTCCTAAGGGAATATGCTTTGAAAGCGTCAGAATGGGAGAGCTGAGTGAAGAAAGCTTTGATGAAGACGGAGAGCTACCTAATCACGAAGCTTCCACCAACGACGATGGTGCCAGAACACAAATGGAAGAGGACGAGAAGGAAGAAACTGAAAACCCAGCGCTACAAGTAAGGAAGGCGGAATCAATCATCTGACTGTTGTGGTGAAGTTGAGGTATCAGGTATGGAAAAGGCAGCTTATGGTGATGGTATAGCCAGTTTAAAACGCCAGAGACTTATATGATCCATAGATTGTTCCTTATATTCAGAGTGAAGGTAAGATGTATTTTAAAAATAAATTTAAAGAATGTAAGGCTTTTGTGAAAAGTAAAAAGTCCTTTGGTAAACTGGGAAGCCATTTCGTGGCCTCTATATTTTGCTTTTGTTTTAGCACAGCGAAATCAAGGAAGCTCCGGTGTGTGAAGATCAGTTAGAGCAATTGAGTGACACTTGATACTGTTCAACTCATATACAACTTTAAGTGAAAGGATCTTTCAATTGTATATACATTAAACGGTGCATGCCAGTCAAGTCAGCAGTTAGAGCAGACGTGTCCTGTAAAGATTACACTATTCAGCTGTTACGTAAATTCGAGGAAGGCACACGCCTGCCTTACTTCAAAAGTCTTTTCATATATATATATATATATATATATATATATATATATATATATATATATATATATATATATATATATATATATATATATATATATATATATATATATATATATATATATATATATTTGCAGTTTGCACACCCCAACTCGAATGTTGAAAGACAGTGTTGGCGGGACAACTGTAGTGCGAACCAGCTTTAAATAGACAAGCCGAACTATGTGAAGTATAGGCTTGGCTTAGCCCAAGACGACAAAACTATATAATAATGACTTAATTTCTACACTTTAATGTGTTCTTAACAAATTTATCGTCCCTCATTTCAAATCGGACATTTAGGTTGCAATTGCATAGGTATACTAATGAAATAGACAGCTCAAGGATTTCGATATTTGGGGAACCTCTTCTAAATTAGCAACCATACTTCTACTATGCAAATGTTTTTAAAACATGAAAATAAGGTCATAGATATTTTTTAATTCGCCCCACTCCAGTAAGTTAGTACACGCAGGTTAGAAGTGGTGTCAGTAGGTATTGCGGAAATTTTGACTGGGGATGGGAACTGACACGGAATATTTGCTCTTGCAATGTCATAGATCTCATCACATGATTCTGTCAAATAGCTGAAATACTACCTCATCTCGTACACACGTCATATAGGATTTATCTTGCAGCAGCGATATGGATCGAAGAACTCCAAGCGCTGGCAATACTGTTATTGTCCGAAGCACAACACAGCTTGGGACTGCTTGGGGGCGGGCATGTTTTCAACCACAACCCGGGACATAGCATTCCTCAGTATGCCTTTCACGGCGGAGGGCGACTCAACTTTTTCCAAACATATTTCGATTTGATTTATTTGTGGCATGAATACAAAGCATGTGCGTGGGCAAAAAGTATCCACTCGTTGGTTCTTAGCTCCTTTCCTGTCACCCGCTACGCTTCGAAGAACCTGCCAGACCCTCCGATAATGGCATTGTCACAGAGAAAATTTTCCCAAGCAAGCATAAATTAAGAATAAATAACATTACTAATCTGTACAGGATCGGATTAAACGGCTTTACCCTTTATGGGTTTCCATTATCTCCTGGGATATGCAACCATAACAGGCTGCTGTTTGCTGCGCCTACTATCAAAACTAATGATCTTTCAGCAAACGACAAACAAAACTGTGACAGGCGTTCAGAGTGCGTTCCAATCGTTCCTGTGCTGATGTTCTAAACTTTAGAAAGCTTTTCAAGCAAATCTAGTTCAAAGAAATTTCAGACAGGAACGACTAAGGAACTATTTGTTTAAAGATTAAACGGATTAGATTAAAATTAATCCTCACTAAAGAAATAGCACATCGGATTAAACGGATTAAAATTTAATCCAGCGAGTTAAACGAGTTAAACGGATTAAATTTAATCCTATTTGTTTAACGCACCTAGGATTAAAATTTTAATCTAATCCTGTTTCTTTATTCACACTTCGGATTATAAAATCAACGAGTTAATTTTAATCCGACCTTCTTAATCGCTGTTTCTTTAAAGATTAATTTTAATCCGTTTAATCCGCCGCCTGTATTTTCAACTAGTTTTTAATCCCCGTGCAGCTACGCGGATTAAACGGATTAAAAGTTGACGGATTAAAATTTTTAATCGCTGTTCCTTTAATGGCGGATTAAACTGATTCAAATCAACTCGTTTAATCCGCGGATTAAAAATGGTAGGATTAAACGAGTTAATTTAAATCCGCTTAATCCGTTTAATCCATCATTAAAGAAATTGCAATTAAAATTTTAATCCGGCTTATTTTAATCCGTTTAATTCGACCATTTTAATCTTTAAAGAAATAGGCCCTAAGTATATCACAAAAATAAATTTTCATGAGAGAAACTATTAATTTTTCTCAATAAATGCAACAAGTATATTTAAATTCCGAAGTTCATATTGAACGGAATATAATTGTTATTTTAACTTTCCTTTTTGTTTTGTTCTGGTTGATGAAATTCCGCAAAAGCAAGGGCAGGCTTTGATTTTTTATTTTTAGTTATTTCTTTAGATTTTGCGACTATTTCATTTCATGCTGTGGTATCCTCTAAAATATAACAGCAGCTACCGCGGGAACAGCACAAATATAAAAATCAGTAAACTTGCAGTCATTAGCTGGTCAATAGCGAGCTGATCCATCTTTTCTGGGGATCAGTCGGCCACTGGTTGGCCACCCGGTGGCTGCCCTGCCTGCAGGCAGGCCGTTCGGTCGAAGGCTACCCAGCTATCGTCTCAAATGACTTGCTCAATAGTCTAGGTGCTTGTGTGTTTAATGACTGTAAAAGAGTAGGTATGTCGTCACTTTCAAGCAGTTTCAATCAATCACAAATTACGAATAGCCCTTAGTTTTTTGTCGATTTCTGTCCATTAATGCAACGTCATTAGCTTATTTTTGTGCAATTTTTTGGCTATCGTCAGTTTGTCTTAAAGCCCATGCCAAATCTTTAGTTTTCTCCAGAATAGTTTGCATGCAA
This sequence comes from Trissonchulus latispiculum, assembly GCA_030248195.1. Classification (NCBI taxonomy): domain Eukaryota; kingdom Metazoa; phylum Nematoda; class Enoplea; order Enoplida; family Ironidae; genus Trissonchulus; species Trissonchulus latispiculum. The sequence continues at coordinate 15,912 of JASAND010024248.1, forward strand.
ACTGTAACATTGCTTTTATGCTTTTGCAAAATTTTAATTTTCAGTAAAATTTATGTTATCTTAAGGTCAGCACTATATTATCTCACTATATATAATCGAACAATTTAACTCAGGAAACCGCGGAAGCTAAAATTTGGTGTTCACATACACCCCATGTATAGGTCTACAAAATTGTGCCAAATATGAAGAGATTCTGACCAGGCATTATAGTTTTACCTACACCACTTGGAACATGAAAAACTGTTAATTTTAGTCTAACCCAAAAAGTATCTCAAAGTGTTCAGACAGGATAACGTGGATAGATTTGGCTCAAATTGTACAGATATGTAGCCTTACTGATCCTACCACAATAATATAAAATTAAAGCAGCTTCCGTAAATGGATACATAGTTAACACTGAGTATTCCGGTGAACACCCACGCAGCTGCCAACCAGTAGGCGTTTGTACAGCCTGTCACACGACAGAATGCAACTGTACACGGTTTATAAGAAACAAAGGACATATACCTGTAACTAAAGGAGCTCTACCCGATGCAGCCGTTTTGCCAACAAAGGCAAATTGAAGGTAAAATTCCTCAAATCCCTTGCCCCTTTCAAATGTTGAAAATTTGGTTTTCGAAAATAATTTGAAACAGGTATTTTTGTGACTTTTTTTATGTTATTGTGGTAGGATCAGTAAGGCTTCAAATCAGTACAAGTTGAGCCAAATCTGTTAGCGTTTTTGAACTAGACCAAAATCGACAGTTTTTCATGTTTCAAGTGGTGTAAAACTATAATTTCTTCATATTTGGCACTAGTTTGTAAATCTAAGGGGTGTATGTTCACACCAAATATTAGCTTCCGCGGTCTTGCCAGAGTTAAATTATTCGATTCAGCATCCAAAATTTCCCTAACTTTAGACGGTTCTTCAAGTGCAGGCCAATATTGCTCCACAAACGTTGGGGTTACAGCAAAGCTAATGCCATGTATATGTTACCCAATATGTCCTCTCACATTGTGCCAAACCGTGTGTTCATCGAACCAATGATCCATGAGAAATCTTTAAGTATTTCTGCTGGGTGTCGCCAAAATGGGAGATTGGCCAGGTATTCATGGACGTTGTGGATGATAGGAACCAGTTAGGAATCTTAGATTTCATAGTTATTTTGCCCACGCATGTGCTTTACATGCCAGCAAAAAAGAATTGAAATCCAACAAACTTTGGGCATCCCTAATTTAGTCGCTCCCCTAAGCTTCGTATAGATTAACTTGGAAAGAGAAACGGGTTACTCTTTCACAAACATAACCAAGAAATTATGGTGTGCCAATAAGTGAAACTTTGATTTCCCTTGCCCTAGGTGTGCACGAGCGACCGGTTCACCAAGTAAAGTAAGCTACTTATAGAATGTTTCCTACGGCATGAGAACTGTACAATTTATTTGAAGTATAGAAGGCATTAAGCTGACATACAACGGATTGGAAAGAAATGACATTGTGCAAAGGATAAGGATAACAGTGTAAAGCATTGCAGTTTAAAACAATAACCAAACAAGCAAACAAAAACAATAGCCAAAACATATTTGGAATCAATTATGCAAGGCAGAGATACGGAAACATTATTTCTCATATAGCAAGAAGCAATATAGGTACATGACAAAACTGGCAAAAGAGAACAATTTTTACCAAAGACACATAGAACCCGAACTAGTCAAGCTTTTGAAAATACTGTTAATGAGCTCAAACAGAGCAGTCCATACGGTTAGCTACAACTTAAAAATTAGCGTAAACGGACCAATGGATTAAACTCTATTCACAGTTGGCTGCATGTAATTCATCAAAAAACCACAGCTGCCAGATTAAAGCCACTTTTGAATGTAGCCTACGCACCACACACATTTACTCTGATTGAAAGCTGAAACAAACCAAGCAGCAACAAATAAGTATATGCTACACACAATTTTCAAAAAATGAACCAGTATGTAAGCAAGCCATGAAGTCAATCAAGTTATAAAGCGCATTATTTATTAAAAGCGAAAAAACAAGTCCTTCACAACAACAACGTATGACTGTATTCTGTAAAACACACTCAACGCACGCACGTAACACTTATTATATATACAGGCATATTGCATAGCAGCTCAGGAGTTTTGTGCCGAATAAAATGTCATGACAATCAAAAATACAGTAAAGAAAAACGTAAACAATATGTACATTATGCAGACTGCTTGCCCAGCAAATGCTGCTTATTAAAATGTTTGACTTGCGTAAATAAGGAAGAAGCGTCAAATCTTTAGCTGAAATTCCACAATGGGAAATCAACAGTAAAACTTTAAATTTCCAATTGTTCACTCAGCAGCAAAAACTAAGTGCGATTTCAACTACAACATCCGCGAATTCTGCGGAAGTACAAAAGTGAACGTAGTTATATATATATGTACACAAAACTAAATCAAACGAATCGACAAAACAGGGTCTTTAAAACGTATATATCTACGAAATTCAGGCTAACGAAAAATGGATGGCGGAAACTTTCAAAATACAAAAACGTAACATAGACTGAAGGCAGCTCCGCTTGTCAATGTCTTATCGTAACGGATTATATACATACTCTCTAGAAAAACTAAAATTCCTGTTGTTTCTACAAAATTCTTTAAGATACGTATCCGTTTTAACTGCCAGTAGCTGACGTAAAAATCTCTTTACTCTTATCGTTAACCTACTACTATACATATTATACGGCCCCTCAATTTGAAAACAAGACCAATCTTGACCTTTATACTGCTGCCCTTTGCATATGACAGGACAAGAGAAGACACGTAGTGAGAAAAGATTTCTGTCTACACATATGCGGATCTAAACGTATATATATATACGATATTCGTATGTTCAGCGTACACAAGCATCAGAAACGAGTACACAAGACGAACGACATATACATAATATTTGTAGCATGTACATCAGAGTAAAGTGGCATATAGATCCAAATCAAGAAAATCTTGATAAGCTGAATGGAAGCTGGGCAACATAAACAAGTATTTCTTAATACACACAACGTGTATATATATGACACGCATCAAACACTTCCCAAAATTAACCTTCACACATTGGTTCTTGAAATCAGAAATAGAGTCTTAGCCAGAAAAGCGCTAAGGGAACTTTTGGGAGATGAGCGTGAGCGACCCCTCTGGGCCGGGGGACACTCAAGGAACCGCTGTAGTCTCAAGTAAACAATCCCCCCCCCAAATGCCCAAGTAAACTATCTCCCCCCCAACGATTTATCTCACTCAAAACTTGACCGAATTGGTTAAAACTTTGTGTGGGTGGTTTCCAACACATGTCTGATTGATTGCTGACAAAATTTTAAATTTGTAAGTTTTTTAAGGGGGGACACCAAGGGGAACCAAATTGTTTGCCTCCGATTTTGCTGAAAAGTCGTATATAGGGGTATTCTGTGTCGTAGAACACGAATCTGAAGTCCGTTTTTCGATTCAGCTTTGCGTCAGTTCAGTATAAGCTTATATCTTAAGCTTACTACTTTAGCTTACACCGAAATAACACTGTACCGAAAAACGGACTTCATATTCAAGTTCTGCGACGCTGGAAACCCATATATACGACTTTTCAGCAATATATATATATATACACATCCGGCCCCGGTAGTCAGGCCCCGGCCCCGGCCCCGGCCCCGGTACCGACCGGGGCCAAAAATTAGCAAACTTATGTGAATTTTTGACATTTTTTGACAGAAATTTTGAATTTTCAAAAGCCAAAAAGTGTTACAAATCGTTTGTTTTCACGCCGATATTAATGAAAACAAGGATAGTAACGTTTGTATATCAAAAATCACTGCAAAATTTAAATTTTCCAGAAATATTTGAAAATTTTCTATTTGGGCCCCCAATTTCCAGGCCCCGGTCCCGGCCCCGGGACCAAGGTGGCCCCGGCCCCGGCCGGGGCCACGATGAGGTCCCCGGCCCCGGTGCATCTCTAATATATATATATATATATATATATATATATATATATGATTGTTAAGAAATATTCTAGGTTAGTATTTGTTGTTAATTGTTAATGTTGCAAGTACATAAACATAAAAGGTAAAATTGAACAGGAAAGCACATTTGAGTAAAATTAAGACTAAATAGTAGGCGCAATTATACTTTTAAGATTTGTAGAAGGCACAATTTCCCTTAGTTTTGCTAAATAAGAGTAGGCATACTGTAGGCACTAAGCGTTTAGATGAATTTAAAAAGAAGACAATCAAAAAACAGTGTTTTGAGTTGAGCTCAGATCGACTATAGTATGAAAATGATCTAGCGTTGATTGATACGTTTAAGTGAAGTGAAATGAAAGGGCTCTAAACAATTAATCCTGATACGTAGGTATTTTCTTGCCCATCATTCAATTATAAGTACATATATATAAGTCTTTAACCTACGAAACATCAAACAAAAGAACACAATACGCCGTACAGGTCAGAAACAAAAAAAACAGCTACGTACTGTTCTCCAGGCTATGATCAAACACGTGTTACGTATATATATACAAGACAAGATGCGATCGAAATGCAATGCATATACACTCAAAATCAATGCTTGGGTGGCACACGTATATAATATTGAGTTTCGTACGAGTTCTCAATACGAATTCCATAAGTTGTCTTAAATTAAAAAATATATATATCAAAGAACCAAAACTTCTTTAAATTAGAAAAAAGAGCTCGGTAATGTGGTAAGGGAGGTTCCAGTCGTAATAAAAAGCATATTGAGTGTCGTCACTAGTGATGGGCACCGGATATTTTTTCATATCCGGATATCCGGTTATCCGCCTATTCCAAACTTAAGTTCAAGAAAAATTTTCGATTTTGCAGTTAAACTTTCAATTTTTTGTCAATTTTTGGGTATGCTGTGAAATTCTATCATGCAGTCAAGCCACAACCTTGGTTTCAAATATATTTTCAAAGAAATATTTGAAAAATTTTTTAAAAATTTTGAAATTATTGTCAAAAATTTGCTAATTATTCATTACTTTGTCTGAAATGTACACGGATATCCGGATATCCGGATATCCGGATATTTTTTTCAAATCAGATATTATCCGGATATAAAAATTATCCGGATATCCGGATATCCGGATATCCAGTGCCCATCACTAGTCGTCACCAACTTGGATCATAACGCTTAGTCGACACAAACCGACCCTCTGACAATAAAATTCGGACAATATAATCAGACGTCAGCAAGCTGCAAACATAAAAGCAAAATACGGATGATTTTATGTGACCTTGCTACAAGTAAGGACAGTTATTAAAAACAAACGGCATGCTATATAATAATAAACTAACCACATAAATGTTATCTACACAGCAGATTTATAAGAATAACTTGGAACGGATGTCCTTGCCCTTGCTCCCACAAAATTACACATACACTTAAAAAACTCCACAAAACTACATGTACGCATGTATCTGGGCTTATTCTAGTGGGGGGGGGGGGTGGGGGCCCCCCCCATACAAACACCCTTCCCCCCCCCCCAAAAAAATCGGCCCCCCCCCCAAAAATCGCCCCCCCCCCAAAAAAGTGGGCGCCCCTTTTGATACCAAATTTTGCCCTGAAAAAATAGCTCAGAAGGCCAAATTTTCAAAAATTTTCCGGCTGCGCCGGAGATTTTTACTCAATTTTTGCCCTTTTCAACACTAAATCTACTTATTTTTGCTATGAAAATCAACTTTTATAGTATATGCCAGAAAAATAGCGATATTTTTAACATATTTTTCGAAAAATTTTCGCCCCCCCCCCCAAAAAATTCCTTGCCCCTCGGACCTTTGGGGGGGGGCCCCCCCCCCAGAAGCCCCCCCCCCCAAGAAAAAATCCCTAGAATAAGCCCAGTGTATATACGTACGTATGCAGCAAAGCGCATAGTATATAAACATTACGTAATAGAAAGATCAGATCTAAAAAACAGAATTCGGTAAACAGCTACACAACTCAAAAACAACACTAAGAACTACTAAGCAGGAGGCTGATAAGAAAAATACGCATGTAGTACAGACCTGAAACACAGCTTAGAAACGTTCGTACGTACACAATAGACAACAACAACAAACCAGAAAAGACGCATACAAACTCCAATTAAGCAATCTGATCCATCAACTTCTCACATCCAGGATCCGTAGTGACAATCTGATGACCGTCCACATCCGGATGGCCCATCCCATATCCTTCCAGTTTCCCTTCTCCACCGACCGCCCCCATTCCTCCTCCTCCTGAAGGCAAACTACCATTGGGCGCCGTTCCATGCTGTGGAAGTGTGCCACCTGCCGACGGCACAGCAGTCATGGTGGTGCCCTGATAATGGGGACTGTGCCGACTGGACATAGTGCCCGTCCCACCATTTCGCATATACTTATAGCTATAGCCATAGGCCCTCGGATCCACAGATACGCCATGAAGACCGTTGGCATCCACGTAGTCGCCGCGAGTTACCCCAGGAGGAGGCCAGTCATACGGGCTGCTCCCTCCGCGACCGCCTCCCGTCTTCCGAGAGGAGGAAGACTTTCGGCTTCGTTTAATGCAGTAGACTAGACCATAGAGCAAAGCTCCGACGTAGCCTGAAATTGTCAGAGCCACAAAGCACAGGCGCATGTCTGAAATGAAGTCCCGCAAGTCATGAAGGTCCTGAGTCATCCCCACAAATTTGGAGTAATCCTTGGCAAAAGCTCCGAACGGATCACCCATGATGCTGATAATATTTCAATGGCAAGACGCTGATAAGCTTCACTATGTATATACGTACGTATATAATCAATACAAACTATGCGAGAAAGTGTTTCGCTGATGTGCAAATAAATATTGGCAAAAAGCAATAAGGCAACAATTCAGGCTGACAGAAAAGTGAGATATATAAGGTTGTGGAAGGCACGCTCGAATTCGTACGTACACGTCGTCTTATGTATAAGAATGGCTGACTAAATCGAGCATTGAGCACAACAATGTATTGACAGCCTAAAAACAACAAAATGATATATATATATATATATATATATATATACAAGAACCAAAAATGCTCCTTCGTCGCATGTAAAATACATATGAGTACTCTCAGGCAGGTTGTACAAAGACGGAAACTAGCCTGTAAAATGCATATGAGTGGCGTTGAGGTTGTAAATTAAGGGAAACAAGTTGCAACGGCTTAACATATGAGCCTGTCCTATAACGAGGCTCATATTGGCGTATGTCATAATATAATTTGTCGAAATTTGACTTTCATATAAATAGCACGTAAAGCTTTTCATTACAAAATTGTCCTTCACACATCTTGTCGCTAAGACATTATACTGTGCATACGCATTATACGGCATGCCACTCTGCGCTCTGACTCAGAGCCATGTGGGGAAAGCATTACGTATGTGAGAGTAGTGTGTCATAGTGTTCCGAGAATACAGTAGGTGTACTATAGTGCTTCCGGAAATAGTAGGTGCCATGGTGTTTCGGGGAACATCAGCTTGCATATGTACAGTAAACTTGAGGTGTCGCAGTTCACTTTTCTGTCCATTTCTTTCAAGCCACAATGTTAACATGTTATGTCTATTCATTCGTTTTTTCTTTAATATGATGACCTGATGATCTTTAAGATGGCTGCACTGTGACGCCAATATGAGCCTCGTTATAGGACAGGCTCATATGTTAAGCCGTTGCAACTTGTTTCCCTTAATTTACAACCTCAACGCCACTCATATGCATTTTACAGGCTAGTTTCCGTCTTTGTACAACCTGCCTGAGAGTACTCATATGTATTTTACATGCGACGAAGGAGCATTTTTGGTTCTTGTTTTCCATTCTTTTACATATGTATGCGCAAAAAAGAACCAACATAATATATTTCCGAACACCATGCGCAAGCAGATTCTATTTTGACCACTTTTCGAAAATTTCACATTTGACCCAAAATCACTTACGTCCCCACCCCACCCCACCACAGCACGCTACAGCCACTTTGAGCATGCAGTTCTATGACAAAAGTTGCTCAGCTCGCTTAGGGCTTTCATTTGGTACCAAATTTGACCACTTTTGAAAAAATTTCATTTTTGACCGAAAATCGCCTAAGTCCCCACCCCACCCCACCACAGCACTCTACAGCCACTTTGAGCATGCAGTTCTATGACAAAAGTTGCTCAGCTCGCTTAGGGCTTTCATTTGGTACCAAATTTGACCACTTTTGAAAAATTTCATTTTTGACCGAAAATCGCCTAAGTCCCCACCCCACCCCACCACAGCACTCTACAGCCACTTTGAGCATGCAGTTCTATGACAAAAGTTGCTCAGCTCGCTTAGGGCTTTCATTTGGTACCAAATTTGACCACTTTTGAAAAATTTCATTTTTGACCGAAAATCGCCTAAGTCCCCACCCCACCCCACCACAGCACTCTACAGCCACTTTGAGCATGCAGTTCTATGACAAAAGTTGCTCAGCTCGCTTAGGGCTTTCATTTGGTACCAAATTTGACCACTTTTGAAAAATTTCATTTTGGACCACCTGACCCCTTACCGACCTGACCCCTCAGACGGTCAAGTGGAGCCAGCCCAGCAACATGGGTGCGTTGTACAGCAAAACGGACACCGGAAATGAGCTGGGCGCACCAGAAAACCCCTATAGAGAAAGTTTTGAGAGGCCAAGTAGAGCCTAGTATGGACCTCCAGGAAACGGTTGCCGACATGACCCTCCAGACGACAAAGTGGAACCAGCCCAGCAACTTGGGTCAGTCGGGCAGCAAAATTGATAGCGGGAATCAATTCTCCGTCCGCAAAAACCTTTGTATGCAAGATTTGAGGCTTCCAGGTCGCAAAATAAGCGAAAAAACTATGTTCAAAGTTGGACCCAAAATTCACCAACTTTGGCAGGCCAGTACCCAAAAATTACGCTCAGGGCCGGAAAATCATATAGCAATTGAACGACCCTGATATGTGTCCTATTCAGCCATATAGGCAGTATTGCCCCATATATAGCCCAGTCTGACTTATTACGGCGCCTTTGAAGCATACTTTTTGGCCATTTTAGCGTTTTGGCCGACTTTGGCCCCCCGCCAAAAATTTTTTCCGGCCCTGGGAGGCATAAAAACTAGCCTATCGGCTTATTTTTGTTGCGTACTCCAAGAATATATATGGTTTTCATAGGCAAAAATTTTTCTATCTGTTGTTATTAAAGCTACAAAACCCCCTTACCAGACGTCAAAGCGGAGAACCGGAAAAAAAACATCACTCTCGTAAGCGATTTTTGGCGCAACTTTTTAACGGAAAGTGGTACGGGGATGAAACTTCGCACACATACTAAACTCGACACGTACAATTTTTTGCGCACATAATCTGCGCAGGATCTGCGCAGGAATCTGCGCAGCTTCTGCGCAGCCTTGTTTTACACGGTCATTCGACCATTTTCACTCATATTATAGGGGTCGCTACCGCGACCCTTTTTGGCAAATTTGGGCTTCAAGTTATTTTTTTAGAGTTTTTGGTCAAGCGCGTTGCGATGATAGTTTGATGACGCCAAAAGGTCAAAAAGACGAAAGAGTGACCAAGCAAAATGTAAGTACGTAGCACTAGGAATCTGACAAGAATGCAAAACTTCTATTATGTTTTAACAGTATTTCAAAAATTCCCAAACCCCCGCTTTATATAGTCTTTGTGATTTATGTTTACCTCGGGTAGATTTTTGCCTATTTAAGCACCTAAATCCCTTATTTTTGGCAATTGCTATAAAAATAGCGCAATTTTTAGCATGTTTTTTAGAAACATTTTTGAAAAAAATTTCGCCCCCCCCCCCCAAAATGACTCGCCCCCCGAGGGCCCCCCCAAAGAGCCCCCCAAGAAAAAATCCCTAGAATAAGCCCAGTCTAGTATATATGTATCCTGAAAATTCATACTTTTTTGTCATAATTCCTACTTTTTTGAAAAATTGTTCCTACTTTTTTCCTACTTTTCCAAAATCGCCATGTCGGAGGCCTGCGTTTTTGCACCGTTTTTTGCTAAATATAGTCAGGGGGGGGGGAAACACAAATAGGGAAGCAAGCCTCCAACTTTTTCTTCGTTTGGATTTGGATCGGTTTGAGTATACCGTTACGTACCGTGGGCAAATACCTATCCAATCGTATATTCAAACTTCTCTTATACCTCTCTCAGCTTTGGCGATAACAGGATTTGTCCATGTTTTTTTTACCCGCAAATCGGGGGAAAAAACATGGTGCGGGGGAAAAAAAACATGGCCCGGATTTCTACCAACCAACCATTTAGGGTGCTTTAAAAGCGTTGTTTCAGCTGTTTTCAGCGTGCAAAACTACCTAGGCACCATTCTAACCTCACAGAAAGCTTAAAAATCGACTTTTTTGGTCAAAAAATGCCAAATCCGCTGTATCTTACCAGTTTGGGCATGAAACCAGCTGGGAACTGGCCATAATATGCAGAATATCGGTAGAAATAAGTTAGTTGTGTTAAAAATTGCAATATCCCACCATTTTTTAAGTTTTTTGAAAATTTTCATTTTTACCATTGAAACTTATGAAACCTAGCATGTTGATGCTGCAAATCAAATTTTCGAGCTAGAAGCTTCAACAATGCCCAAAGTTGGCATATTTTGAGGTTTTTAATGGTTTTAAAGCATTCTCTTTCATATAGAAGCATTAGTTACGCCTTCCTGAAGCATACGCAAAAATTTGGTCGCCATGTTTTTTTCCCCGCTCTAGTGGACCCCATGTGGGGGAAAAAACATGGTCAAATTTTTTTACTGGGTTGACGTAGGGGAAAACCACTATTGCCATGTGATAGAGCAAGTCAAATTATGCCCGCATGCCAATTTATAGTAGCCAAAGTTGGATAGTTGGTTAGATACATACTTGCAAACTTTCGAAATTCCTTAGCATTTTGGCCCATTTTGGGAGGTCAACTTTGGTCAAGTACTGTGCTTACAGATTCGAACTCAGAAACCAATCTGGTACTGTAGGGTATACTTCTAGACTTGCTCTTTCTAATGGGCTATACTAGGCAGCTGCAACTGCTATGGTTGGGGAGTAGGCGACCATGTTTTTTCCCCCTCTTTTCCGGCATGTTTCCCCCCCCCCTGACTATATGTAGCAAAAATTCTATTTTTGATTTTTTGTGAACATTGCTATACATATTATACGTATACACAATATATATGCTGACTGACTATTCAAAATCGACGAAGATAAACATAAATCACAAAGACAATATAAAGCGGGGGTTTGGGAATTTTTTGAAAATAAACTGTTTAAAACATAATAGAAGTTTTGCATTCTTGTCAAATTCGAGTGCTACGTACTTCCACATTTTGGCTTGGTCACTCTTTCGTCTTTTTTATTTTGGCGTCATCAAAACTATTGTTCATTTCTGCATACTGCGCTTTTTTGACCAAAAACTCCTAGTATATATATATATTTGGAACTTGGAAGCCCAAATTTTTGCCAAAAATAGAAAATTTTTCGAAATTTTCGCCGCAGATTTTCATGGATGCTGCCGTACAATACGTATCATAGGGGTCGCGGTAGCGACCCCTATAATATGAGTGAAAATGGTCGAATGACCGTGTAAAACAAGGCTGCGCAGAAGCTGCGCAGATTCCTGCGCAGATCCTGCGCAGATTATGTGCGCAAAAAATTGTACGTGTCGAGTTTAGTATGTGTGCGAAGTTTCATCCCCGTACCACTTTCCGTTAAAAAGTTGCGCCAAAAATCGCTTACGAGAGTGATGTTTTTTTTCCGGTTCTCCGCTTTGACGTCTGGTAAGGGGGTTTTGTAGCTTTAATAACAACAGATAGAAAAATTTTTGCCTATGAAAACCATATATATTCTTGGAGTACGCAACAAAAATAAGCCGATAGGCTAGTTTTTATGCCTCCCAGGGCCAGAAAAAATTTTTGGCGGGGGGCCAAAGTCGGCCAAAACGCTAAAATGGCCAAAAAGTATGCTTCAAAGGCGCCGTAATAAGTCAGACTGGGCTATATATGGGGCAATACTGCCTATATGGATGAATAGGACACATATCAGGGTCGTTCAATTGCTATATGATTTTCCGGCCCTGAGCGTAATTTTTGGGTACTGGCCTGCCAAAGTTGGTGAATTTTGGGTCCAACTTTGAACATAGTTTTTTCGCTTATTTTGCGACCTGGAAGCCTCAAATCTTGCATACAAAGGTTTTTGCGGACGGAGAATTGATTCCCGCTATCAATTTTGCTGCCCGACTGACCCAAGTTGCTGGGCTGGTTCCACTTTGTCGTCTGGAGGGTCATGTCGGCAACCGTTTCCTGGAGGTCCATACTAGGCTCTACTTGGCCTCTCAAAACTTTCTCTATAGGGGTTTTCTGGTGCGCCCAGCTCATTTCCGGTGTCCGTTTTGCTGTACAACGCACCCATGTTGCTGGGCTGGCTCCACTTGACCGTCTGACCGTCTGAGGGGTCAGGTCGGTAAGGGGTCAGGTGGTCCAAAATGAAATTTTTCAAAAGTGGTCAAATTTGGTACCAAATGAAAGCCCTTAGGAGCTGAGAAAGTCGAGCTGAGCAACTTTTGTCAATAGAACTGCATGCTCAAAGTGGCTGTAGAGTGCTGTGGTGGGGTGGGGTGGGGACTTAGGCGATTTTCGGTCAAAAATGAAATTTTTCAAAAGTGGTCAAATTTGGTACCAAATGAAAGCCCAAAGTGAGCCGAGCAACTTTTGTCATAGAATTGCATGCTCAAAGTGGCTGTAGCGTGCTGTGGTGGGGTGGGGTGGGGACGTAAGTGATTTTGGGTCAAATGTGAAATTTTCGAAAAGTGGTCAAAATAGAATCTGCTTGCGCATGGTGTTCGGAAATATATTATGTTGGTTCTTTTTTGCGCATGCATATGTAAAAGAATGGAAAACAAGAACCAAAAATGCTCCTTCGTCGCATGTAAAATACATATGAGTACTCTCAGGCAGGTTGTACAAAGACGGAAACTAGCCTGTAAAATGCATATGAGCGGCGTTGAGGTTGTAAGTTAAGGGAAACAAGTTGCAACGGCTTAACATATGAGCCTGTCCTATAACGAGGCTCATATTGGCGTCACAGTGCAGCCATCTTAAAGATCATCAGGTCATCATATTAAAGAAAAAACGAATGAATAGACATAACATGTTAACATTGTGGCTTGAAAGAAATGGACAGAAAAGTGAACTGCGACACCTCAAGTTTACTGTACATATGCAAGCTGATGTTCCCCGAAACACCGTGGCACCTACTATTTCCGGAAGCACTATAGTACACCTACTGTATTCTCGGAACACTATGACACACTACTCTCACATACGTAATGCTTTCCCCACATGGCTCTGAGTCAGAGCGCAGAGTGACATGCCGTATAATGCGTATGCACAGTATAATGTCTTAGCGACAACATGTGTGAAGGACAATTTTGTAATGAAAAGCTTTACGTGCTATTTATATGAAAGTCAAATTTCGACAAATTATATTATGACATACGCCAATATGAGCCTCGTTATAGGACAGGCTCATATGTTAAGCCGTTGCAACTTGTTTCCCTTAACTTACAACCTCAACGCCGCTCATATGCATTTTACAGGCTAGTTTCCGTCTTTGTACAACCTGCCTGAGAGTACTCATATGTATTTTACATGCGACGAAGGAGCATTTTTGGTTCTTGTATATATATATATATCATCTTTTTGTTGTTTTTAGGCTGTCAATACATTGTTGTGCTCAATGCTCGATTTAGTCAGCCATTCTTATACATAAAACGACGTGTACGTACGAATTCGAGCGTGCCTTCCACAACCTTATATATCTCACTTTTCTGTCAGCCTGAATTGTTGCCTTATTGCTTTTTGCCAATATTTATTTGCACATCAGCGAAACACTTTCTCGCATAGTTTGTATTGATTATATACGTACGTATATACATAGTGAAGCTTATCAGCGTCTTGCCATTGAAATATTATCAGCATCATGGGTGATCCGTTCGGAGCTTTTGCCAAGGATTACTCCAAATTTGTGGGGATGACTCAGGACCTTCATGACTTGCGGGACTTCATTTCAGACATGCGCCTGTGCTTTGTGGCTCTGACAATTTCAGGCTATGTCGGAGCTTTGCTCTATGGTCTAGTCTACTGCATTAAACGAAGCCGAAAGTCTTCCTCCTCTCGGAAGACGGCAGGTGGGCGTGGAGGGAGCAGCCCGTATGACTGGCCTCCTCCTGGGGTAACTCGCGGCGACTATGTGGACGCGAACGGTCTTCATGGGGTCTCTGTGGATCCGAGGGCCTATGGCTATAGCTATAAGTATATGCGAAATGGTGGGACGGGCACTATGTCCAGTCGGCACAGTCCCCATTATCAGGGCACCACCATGACTGCTGTGCCGTCGGCAGGTGGCACACTTCCACAGCATGGAACGGCGCCCAATGGTAGTTTGCCTTCAGGAGGAGGAGGAATGGGGGCGGTTGGTGGAGAAGGGAAACTGGAAGGATATGGGATGGGCCATCCGGATGTGGACGGTCATCAGATTGTCACTACGGATCCTGGATGTGAGAAGTTGATGGATCAGATTGCTTAATTGGAGTTTGTATGCGTCTTTTCTGGTTTGTCTATTGTGTACGTACGAACGTTTCTAAGCTGTGTTTCAGGTCTATACTACATGCGTATTTTTCTTATCAGCCTCCTGCTTAGTAGTTCTTAGTGTTGTTTTTGAGTTGTGTAGCTGTTTACCGAATTCTGTTTTTTAGATCTGATCTTTCTATTATATACGTGATGTTTATATATGCTTTGCTGCATACGTACGTATATACATGCGTACGTGTAGTTTTGTGGAGTTTTTAAGTGTATGCGTAATTTTGTGGGAGCAAGGGCAAGGACATCCGTTCCAAGTTATTCTTATAAATCTGCTGTGTAGATAATATTTATGTGGTTAGTTTATTATTATATAGCATGCCGTTTGTTTTTAATAACTGTCCTTACTTGAGCATGGTCACAAAAAATCATCATTTGCTTTTATTTTTGCAGCTTGCTGACGTCTGATTATATTGTCCGAATTTTATTGTCAGAGGGTCGGTTTATGTCGACTAAGCGTTATTATCCAAGTTGGTGACGACACTCAATATGCTTTATATTACGACTGGAACCTCCCTTATCACATTACCGAGCTCTTTTTTCCAATTTAGAGAGGTTTTCGTTCTAGTTTTTTTATATATATATTTTTAATTTAGTAGAACTTGGAATTAGTATTGAGAACTCGTACGTTTATATATATACGTATGCCACCCAAGCATTGATTTTGAGTGTATATGCATTGCATTTCGCTCGCATCTTGTCTTGTATATACGTAACACGTGTTTGATCATAGCCTGGAGAACAGTACGTACAGTGTAGCTGTCTTTCTTTGTTTTTGTTTGCTGATCTGTACGGCGTATCGTGTTCCTTTGTTTGATATATATATATATATATATATATATATATATATATATATATATATATATATATATATATATATATATATATATATATATATGTTACGGGCAGATGAATAAATTGGACACTTCTGAAAGTGTCCGGACAGATAGATAAATTATGCATGTGCGCAAACAGATAGATAAATTCTTACGATTATCGCATTCTGTCCGGACAGATGCGTAAATTATCTATGTGTCCAGAACAAGGTTGGACAGATGCGTAAATTTTTAAACTAAGAACTAATAGTGCAGAATATTTGTGTTTATATCTGTTGTTTAACTTCAGTATTGTTCGTTACTTTATTTTTTATAGTTTATACATTATTCTAAAGCTTGTTACTATATTTAATTAGCTTATATTTTATTAAATTTAAATCTGTTACTTTAAAAATCTGTTAGTTGATTTAATTAATTTTATACAGCATTTATTAGATATCGTTCCAATCATTGATCGCTGTTAATAATTTATTTGTTAATTAATTTTAATTATTTTATGTACTTATTTGTGAAATTTTGGTGCCGTCATTTTAACGTAATTTAAAATGGAAACCAACAGGTGAAACTAACAAGAATTTACATATTTACGTTTTATGCTAACGTATAATTATTTACTTTTATACGTATTGCCTAATCTCTTTTTAATGGTAATTACACACAAATATATAAGTACATAAAATAATTATTAAATTGTTATAATACATAAAATTAACAATATCAAATAACATATTTTAAAATTTAATCAATCAAAAGCTAATAAAGTATAATAACAAGCTTTAGAACAATTTAAACTATTTCAAATAAAGTAAAGACCAATACTGAAGTTAAATAACAGCTATAAGCACAATTATTCTCCATCATTACTTCTTAGTTTAAAGATTTACTCATCTGTCCAACCATGTTCTGGACACATAGATAATTTACTCATCTGTCCGGACAGAATGCGATAATTGTAAGAATTTATCTATCTGTCTGCGCACATGCATAATTTATCTATCTGTCTGGACACTTTCAGAAGTGTCCAATTTATTCATCTGCCCGTAACATATATATATACATATTTCGTATTTACATATATATACGTATATATATATATACGTTGTACGTATCTAATATCGTTTGGTAGCGACATTAGGTTAAAGACTTATACGTATAATTGAATGATGGCCAAGGAAACACCTACGTATCGAGATTAATTGTTTAGAGCCCTTTCATTTTAAACACTTCACTTCACTTAAACGTATCAATCAACACCAGATCATTTTCATACTATAGTTGATCTGATCTCAACTCAAAACACTGTTTTTTGGTATGAAAAGCTATATGCCTTTTATGTTTATGTACTTGCAACAGCGGATTATTAACAATTAACAACAAATACTAACCTAGAATATTTCTTAACAATCAGATATGTATATATAGTAGAGCTAATTTTTGCAATTAGAAAGGCAATTTTGAATCTTATATAGCTAGAAGTTTCATAGACTAATATAGAATTATTTCAACTTTGAAACTAAAACGTAAAGAAATATCTTCACGTGAGGTCATTTCATTTCACAATATTTCGTAAGCTAAAGCAGCATTATAGTTTTCGAAGCTATGATATTCTCTATTTGTCACTTTTAGGGATGCATCGGTCCCTGTGATCTGGCCCCGGCCTGGACCGGGGCCTGCACTCAGCTAAATTTTTTAGAAGTTAATGTTATTTTACTATCATTCTGCAACTTTTCATGCCAAAAATGAATAAAAACAAGAAGACAGTCACTTGGTTGAAGGAAAACTAGTGTTTGTACTCGATTTCCATGACTATGTAAAATTTAAGAAATTGAGCCATTTTCTGCCTGTAGGGCCCCGGTCCTAACCGGGGCCGAGAGCAGGCCCCGCCCCCGACCCCGACCCCGGTAGTCGCGGCGCCGGTACATCTCTAATTTTGAAATACGATTAAAATTTGAACTTTGAAGTTTGTTTGCGTAATCAGAGGCTTATCTATTACTTAGTACGTAAACAAAAGGAGTAGACAGACATAATTCCACTAGGCAATAAAAAGAGTAGGCATAATTCCACTTTTGAGATTTTCTGAGTAGGCACAATTCCACTAGACATAAGTGGAATATACACCGGAGAGTACAGTCGCTCCTTGAGTGTCTCCCGGCCCAGGGGGTCGCTCACGCTCACCTCCCAAAAATTCCCTTCAGCGCTTTTCTGGTTAAGACTCTATTTCTGATTTCAAGAACCAGTGTGTGAAGGTCAATTTTGGGAAGTGTTTGCTGCGTGTCAGATTATTTATATAGGATCTCTTTGACTTTATCCCCCCCCCCAAATAGTTTGGGAGGGGATAAAGTTAAATTGGGGTCAGCAATCAAAATTTGTGTAAAAGGGAAACAATGTGTACTTGGCGTCCTTTTAGTAGTCATTAGAAGTTGTTTCATCAGAAGATGAACACAATTTGAATAAAGTTATTTCGTTTCGTTAGCTCAGTATATATAAGCTTACATGTAAAGCTTACAAGTTTAGCCTATACTGAGCTAACGAAAAGCTGAATTGAAAAACGGATGTCAGATTCGTGCTCAGCGCCACCGAAAACCCCTGTATGCAAGTTTTTGGCAAATGTTTTTTCAAAAAATTATTCGTTTCCCCTTGGTCCCCCCTTACCAAACTAAAATTTAAAATGTTAAAATTTTTTTTTTAAAATTTAAAATTTTTTAATTCATCCGGCTACAATATGAAGCCATACAATAAATAATACAATAAAGCACAATGTGACACTGAATTACTGCTTTTAGGCAGGTTTTAATTCTGGGGGGGATAAAGTTTAATTGGGGTTCTGGGGGGGGGGGGGGAAGTTAAATTGGTCCTTTATATATATATATATATATATTTATATATATATATATATTTATATATATATATATATATATATATATACGTTGTGTGTATTAAGAAATGCTTGTTTATGTTGCCCAGCTTCCATTCAGCTTATCAAGATTTTCTTGGTTTAGATCTAAATAATGCCACTTTACTCTGATGTATATACATGCTACGAATATTATATATGTCGTCTTGTGTACTCGCTTCTGATGCTTGTAAACGTTGACCATACGAATATCATGTATGCGTTTAAATCCGCATGTGTGTAGGCAGACATCTTTTCTCACTATCTTGTTCTGTCATATGCAAAGGGCAGCAGTATAAAGGTCAAGGTTGGTCCTATTTCAAATTGAGGGGGCCGTATAATATGTATAGCAGTAGGTTAACGATAAGAGTAAAGAGATTTTTACTTTAGCTATCGGCAGTTAAAACGGATACGTATCTTAAAGAATTTTGTTGAAACTACAGGAATTTTAGTTTTTCTAGAGAGTATGTATATTGTATGTAATCCGTTACGATAAGACATAGACAAGCGGAGCTGCCTTCAGTTTATTTTACACTGTTTTGTATCTTGAAAAGTTTCCGCCATCCATTTTTATGTTAGCCTGATTTTCGTAGATAGTTTTACAGACCACTGTTTTGTCGATTCGCTTGATTTAGTTTTGTGTACATATTATATAACCTACGTTCACTTTTGTACTTCCGCAGAATTCACGGATGTTGTGGTTGAATTTGTGCTTAGCTTTTGCTGTTGTTAGTGAACAATTGGAAATTTAAAGTTTTACTGTTGCTTTCCAAAGATTTGACGTTTCTTCCTTATTTACGCAAGTCAATAATTTTAATAAGCAGCATTTGCTGAGCATACTGTCTGCATAATGTACATATTGTTTACGTTATTTCGTTTTTCTTGACTGTATTTTTAATTTGTCATGACATTTTATTCGGCACAAAACTCCTGAGCTGCTATGCAATATGCCTGTATATATAATAAGCGTTACGTGCGTGCGTTGAGTGCGTTTTACAGAATACAGTCATACGTTGTTGTTGTGAAGGACTTGTTTTTTCGCTTTTAATAAATAAATAACTTGATTGACTTCATGGCTTGCTTACATACTGGTTCATTTTTTGAAAATTGTGTGTAGCATATACTTATTTGTTGCTGCTTGGTTTGTTTCAGCTTTCAATCAGAGTAAATGTGTGTGGTGCGTAGGCTACATTCAAAAGTGGCTTTAATCTGGCAGCTGTGGTTTTTGATGAATTACATGCAGCCAACTGTGAATAGAGTTTAATCCATTGGTCCGTTTACGCTAATTTTTAAGTTGTAGCTAACCGTATGGACTGCTCTGTTTGAGCTCATTAACAGTATTTTCAAAACCTTGACTAGTTCGGGTTCTATGTGTCTTTGGTAAAAATTGTTCTCTTTTGCCAGTTTTGTCATGTACCTATATTGCTTCTTGCTATATGAGAAATAATGTTTCCGTATCTCTGCCTTGCATAATTGATTCCAAATATGTTTTGGCTATTGTTTTTGTTTGCTTGTTTGGTTATTGTTTTAAACTGCAATGCTTTACACTGTTATCCTTATCCTTTGCACAATGTCATTTCTTTCCAATCCGTTGTATGTCAGCTTAATGCCTTCTATACTTCAAATAAATTGTACAGTTCTCATGCCGTAGGAAACATTCTATAAGTAGCTTACTTTACTTGGTAAACCGGTCGCTCGTGCACACCTAGGGCAAGGGAAATCAAAGTTTCACTTATTGGCACACCATAATTTCTTGGTTATGTTTGTGAAAGAGTAACCCGTTTCTCTTTCCAAGTTAATCTATACGAAGCTTAGAGGAGCGACTAAATTAGGGATGCCCAAAGTTTGTTGGATTTCAATTCTTTTTTGCTGGCATGTAAAGCACATGCGTGGGCAAAATAACTATGAAATCTAAGATTCCTAACTGGTTCCTATCATCCACAACGTCCATTAATACCTGGCCAATCTCCCATTTTGGCGACACCCAGCAGAAATACTTAAAGATTTCTCATGGATCATTGGTTCGATGAACACACGGTTTGGCACAATGTGAGAGGACATATTGGGTAACATATACATGGCATTAGCTTTGCTGTAACCCCAACGTTTGTAGAGCAATATTGGTCTACACTTGAAGAACCGTCTAAAGTTGTGAAAATTTTGGATGCTGAATCGAATAATTTAACTCTGGTAAGACCGCGTAAGCTAATATTTGGTGTGAACATACACCCCTTAGGTTTACAAAATAGTGCCAAATATGAAGAAATTATAGTTTTACACCACTTGAAACATGAAAAACTGTCAATTTTGGTCTAGTTCAAAAACGCTAACAGATTTGGCTGAAATTGTACTGATTTGAAGCCTTACTGATCCTACCACAATAACATAAAATTAAAGCTTTTCCTTCATAAATGGATACATGGCTGATACTGAGTATATATTAAGGTGATCGCCTAAGCAAATTAAAGTGAACGCATAAGCAACTGGCGACCAGTACATTCTTGTAGCGTTTTTGTACAGCCTGCCATTCGACAAGAAAGCAATCGTACACTGTTTATAAGGAACAAAATACATGTAAATAAAGGAGCGCTACCCGATACAGCCGTTCTGCTTTTCTTAAATGCTAGCTTTTAAACAGGCAAATTAAAAGTCAAATCCGTGGCCTTTCCAACGTTGAAATTTTGGTTTTCGAAAATAAATTGAAACATGTGAGTCAGCTATCACTCAATGGGTGACTCAACTAAGAAGGTAGGTAATGCGCGATTGCGTAAAGAAGAAAAGTTTCACAAAAATACCTGTTTCAAATTATTTTCGAAAACCAAATTTTCAACGTTTGAAAGGGCCAAGGGATTTGAGGAATTTTACCTTCAATTTGCCTTTGTTGGCAAAACGGCTGCATCGTGTAGAGCTCTTTGTTACGGGTATGTACTTTGTTTCTTATAAACCGTGTACAGTTGCTTTCTGTCGTGTGACAGGCTGTACAAACGCCTACTGGTCGGCAGCTGCGTGGGTGTTCACCGGAATACTCAGTGTTAACTATGTATCCATTTACGGAAGCTGCTTTAATTTTATATTATTGTGGTAGGATCAGTAAGGCTACATATCAGTACAATTTGAGCCAAATCTATCCGCGTTATCCTGTCTGAACACTTTGAGATACTTTTTGGGTTAGACCAAAATTAACAGTTTTTCATGTTCCAAGTGGTGTAGGTAAAACTATAATGCCTGGTCAGAATCTCTTCATATTTGGCACAATTTTGTAGACCTATACATGGGGTGTATGTGAACACCAAATTTTAGCTTCAGCGGTTTCCTGAGTTAAATTATTCGATTATATATGTGAGATAATATAGTGCTGTGCTGACCTTAAGATAACATAAATTTTACTGAAAATTAAAATTTTGCAAAAGCATAAAAGTAATGTTACAGTTTGCAAGCAAAATATTCTGGAGAAAGCAAAATATTCTGGAGAAAACTAAAGATTTGGCATGGGCTTTAAGACAAACTGACGATAGCCAAAAAATTGCACAAAAATAAGCTAATGACGTTGCATTAATGGACAGAAATCGACAAAAAACTAAGGGCTATTCGTAATTTGTGATTGATTGAAACTGCTTGAAAGTGACGACATACTCTTTTACAGTCATTAAACACACAAGCACCTAGACTATTGAGCAAGTCATTTGAGACAATAGCTGGGTAGCCTTCGACCGAACGGCCTGCCTGCAGGCAGGGCAGCCACCGGGTGGCCAACCAGTGGCCCACAGGCTGATGCCCAGAAAAGATGGATCAGCTCGCTATTGACCAGCTAATGACTGCAAGTTTACTGATTTTTATGTTTGTGCTGTGCCCGCGGTAGCTGTTGTTATATTTTAGAGGATACCACAGCATGAAATAGTCGCAAAATCTAAAGAAATAACTAAAAATAAAAAATCAAAGACTGCCCTTGCTTTTGCGGAATTTCATCAACCAGAACAAAACAAAAAGGAAAGTTAAAATAACAATTATATTGCGTTCAATATGAACTTCGGAATTTAAATATACTTGTTGCATTTATTGAGAAAAATTAATAGTTTCTCTCATGAAAATTTATTTTTGTGATATACTTAGGGCCTATTTCTTTAAAGATTAAAATGGTCGAATTAAACGGATTAAAATCAGCCGGATTAAAATTTTAATTGCAATTTCTTTAATGATGGATTAAACGGATTAAGGGGGGGCGACTAAACTTTTGCCCCGACTTTGTCCGATTGGCCTACTTTTTGGCGAAGTTATAGAGCATGGGTGTGGTCAAAAAAATACTTGGTCGTTGGTTCTTAGCTGCCTTCCAGCCATGTGCAGGCGTCGCGTTTATGTGCCCGACCCCCCGTTTTTCACAACTACCAACATAATTAATTAAAAATCTCTGCTGCCTGCAGGACCCTAGCTCAAAGCTTGTCATTGACCAATATGATTTGGCACATGTGCCCCTATCTGCGGAAAAATACTAGATGTCTGTATCTCATCTGCGTCTGAGGGAATTACTGCTCAAAGTTGAAGTTTCGGCAAAATTTTGAAAATTTTTGGCTTACGAAAGGAATATTTCATTACTGGTGCGAGCTATAAGGCTATAATTTGGCATATACAGAGGCCCTATAGGAGTACTCATTTGTGCCAAATGGCAAGAAATTCTGTCGGGTGAAAAAATTTTTATGTCAACTTTAATCTTTAAAAATTGACAAAATCGCCTTTTTTGGGCAATAGTACCCCAGAAATCGAAAAAATCAAATTTTTTGAAATTAAAATTTTTTGAGATATTTGAACTCAGCGTGTAAGAAAACACACCCACAAACGATTTCAGCTCGATTAGTGAAGGTTTGCGACTTCTATGGCTGCAGAAAGCCTTTACACAGGATCCGACAGACTGAAAATGGCGATTTTGGCTATTTTTGAAGATTAAAGTTCACATAGAAATTTTTCACGCGGCAGAATTTCTTGCCATTTGGCACAAATGAGTACTCCTATAGGGCCTCTGTATATGCCAAATTATAGCCTTATAGCTCGCACCAGTAATGAAATATTCCTTTCGTTAGCCAAAAATTTTCAAAATTTTGCCGAAACTTCAACGTTGAACAGTAATTCCCTTAGATGCAGATAAGATACAGACGTCTAGTATTTTCTCGCATATAGGGGCACATGTGCCAAATCATATTGGCCAGTGACAAGCTTTGAGCTAGGGTCTTGCAGCCAGCAGAGATTTTTAATTAATTATGTTGGTAGTTGTGAAAAAGGGGGGGTTGGGCACATAAACGCGACGCCTGCACATGGCTGGAAGGCAGCTAAGAACCAACGACCAAGTATTTTTTTGACCACACCCATGCTCTTTAACTTCGCCGAAAATAAGGCCAATCGGACAAATTCGGGGCACCCCCATTTTAGTCGCCCGCCCCCTTAAGCGGATTAAAATCAACTCGTTTAATCCGACCATTTTTAATCCGCAGATAAACCAGTTGATTTTAATCAGTTTAATCCGCCATTAAAGAAACAGCGATTAAAAATTTTAATCCGTCAACTTTTAATCCGTTTAATCCGCGTAGCTGCACGGGGATTAAAAACTAGTTGAATATACAGGCGGCGGATTAAACGGATTAAAATTAATCTTTAAAGAAACAGCGATTAAGAAGGTCGGATTAAAATTAACTCGTTGATTTTATAATCCGAAGTGTGAATAAAGAAACAGGATTAGATTAAAATTTTAATCCTAGGTGCGTTAAAGAAATAGAATTAAATTTAATCCGTTTAACTCGTTTAACTCGCTGGATTAAATTTTAATCTGTTTAATCCGATGTGCTATTTCTTTAGTGCGGATTAATTTTAATCTAATCCGTTTAATCTTTAAACAAATAGGGCCTTAGTCGTTTCTGTCTGAAATTTCTTTGAACTAGATTTGCTTGAAAAGCTTTCTAAAGTTTACAACATCAGCACAGGAACGATTGGAACGCACTCTGAACGCCTGTCATAGTCTTGTTTGTCGTTTGCTGAAAGATAATTAGTTTTGATAGTAGGCGCAGCAAACAGCAGCCTGTTAAGGTGCATATCTCAGGAGATATGGAAACCCATAAAGGGTAAAGCCGTTTAATCCGATCCTGTACAGATTAGTAATGTTATTTATTCTTAATTTATGCTTGCTTGGGAAAATTTTCTCTGTGTCAATGCCAATATCGGAGGGTCTGGCAGGTTCTTCGAAGCGTAGCGGGTGACAGGAAAGGAGCTAAGAACCAACGAGTGGATACTATTTTGCCCACGCACATGCTTTGTATTCATGCCACAAATCAAATCGAAATATGTTTGGATAAAGTTGAGTCGCCCTCCGCCGTGAAAGGCATACTGAGGAATGCTATGTCCCGGTGTGTGGTTGAAAACATTCCCGCCCTCAAGCAGTCCCAAGCTGTGTTGTGCTTCGGACAATAACAGTATTGCCAGCGCTTATTATTTAGCCAGTGGAGTTCTTCGATCCATGTCGTTGCTGCAGGATATATCCTATATGACGTGCGTACGAGGTGAGGTAGTTCTAGTTTAGCTATTTGACAGAATTGCGTTATGAGATCTATGACATAAAAAGAGCAATTATTCCGTGTCAGTCCAGTCCCCCTCCCCAGTCAAAATTTCCGCAATACTTCGCATAGCTCGGCTTATCTATTTAAAGCTGGTTCACTGTCTTCAACATTCGAGTTGGGGTGTGCAAACTGCAAATATACCTATATATAAGAAAAGACGTTTGAAGTAAGGCAGGCGTGTTGGTGTGCCTTCCTGGAATTTACGTAACAGCTGAATAGAGTAATCTTTACAGGGCACGTCTGCTCTAACTGCTGCTGGCATGCACCGTTTAATGTACAATTGAAAGATCCTTTCACTTAAAGTTGTATATGAGTTGAACAGTATCAAGTATCACTCAATTGCTCTAACTGATCTTCACACACCGGAGCTTCCTTGATTTCGCTGTGCTAAAACAAATGCAAGACATAGAGGCCACGAAATGGCTTCCCAGTTTACCAAAGGACTTTCTACTCTCCACAAGAGCTTTACATTCTTTAAATTTATTTTTAAAATACATCTTGTCTTCACTCTGAATATAAGGAACAATCTATGGATTATATAAGTCTCTGGCGTTTTTAACTGGCAACAACCATCACCGTAAGCTGCCTTGTCCGTACCTGGTACCTCACCTTCACCACAACAGTCAGATGATTGATTCCGCCTTCCTTACTTGTAGCGCTGGGTTTTCAGTTTCTTCCTTCTCTTCCTCTTCCATTTGTGTTCTGGCACCATCGTCGTTGGTGGAAGCTTCGTGATTAGGTAGCTCTCCGTCTTCATCAAAGCTTTCTTCACTCAGCTCTCCCATTCTGACGCTTTCAAAGCATATTCCCTTAGGAACAGATGGTGACTCGTCTAGAAAATTTACCCACAATGGGTTATAGAAAATTCACCTTAATCAACGTTCACAGTTTACCAAAAGTAAGGTTGGTACGGTAAGAAATTTCTCGGGCTCGGGCCGAACTGTTTATTCAGTCCGGGCCGAAGCTTGACGCCCTAGTCAAGGTCCGAGTGGAGTGGCCCGAATCTACGGTCCTACCAGCCCGAGCGCCCCGAACCGATTACGGCACAAGCCCGATGCCCGATTTACGACGGACCGAGCATAACCCTAAGTCCAAGAGTACATAAATACATTAGTGTAGATATGACAGCAGATTATAAACGTGACACATCCTCTGCACGCTAGCAGCTGACCTCTGCCCCCCCCCTGCGAATTGGTACCCAGTCGAAACGCTCACTCGCTCTATGCTTCTGTGTTAAAGCTCGAAAACACAAGCTGTGCGTGTATTCAGCAACTGGGCGCGTCAAATGGATGGACTGAAAAGCCCGTCCAGCGAACATCAGGCCGGCGACAAACACTAGTATGTAGGGAAGGGACCTCTTATATACATTGCTGTGTGCAAATTTTCCTGGTTGCTCAATTCTTTAACATGGGATTTGTCCCGATGTCACGGTGAAACTTCCCCCTAGAAAATCCCCCAGCGGAAAGCTTTCACGAGTGAAATTTTCCCCCGGACAAATATTGCCTGTGAAATTTTTCCTCCCGAAAAAAATATCACCAGAGACCAGGATTTTCTCCAGGCTTAAAATCTTCAACATGACACCGACGGTCTGGGCCAATTTAAACTTTTACGTTGTTTTCGTTACGGATGAAGAGTTACAATCCACGGTAGCGTGTAGGCTCTTTTCAAATCTTATTTTTATCAATAAAATTAAAATAGTGATCTTACTTGTAATGGAGTCTCGAGGTAACTTGGTTTGAGGTGGCACGTTAGAGCTTTCTAATTCGCGAAACTTTTTCACAATTTCGTTTACGTGACCTTGTTTTACAGATCCATCGGACATTCTGGACGATCTCGGCTGATCTTTTCCAGTTATATCGTTCATATTTTCCAGTAACTAAAAGGTTATTCTAAACATACAAGTTCAGCAGTAATAACAGTGGATTCTTTCGGACATTCAAATTTCAAATGCCATCAAGGCGCTGCCACAACTCAGTGTAGTATATGTGAACGTTTAATTAACTGTTGTCGGGGAGTGGTGCTCAATTAATCTCTTACTGTAACACGGTTATCAGTTCAGCAAAGATTTCTGTTTATAAAAACTATAAAAATGTAGAAAACAGAACAAGTAAAATATGACGGTTTTCTCAGCACATTTTCGCTAACAAAAATATGTTCAAAAAATTTTCCCGTTGCATAAACGTGTGTAGGAGAATATTTGTAAGAAAGCCACTTTGAGAGATCAGGCATGAAAACCATTCTGAGTTTCAATTAGATCTAAGTGCCATGAATAAATCTGGACTCTACTGGCTAAATCTACTCCCCTCTGATTCAAGGGGGATATAGATTCCATGAGCCTATTTATTTAGTTATACGGAACTCTGGTCTTCTCTAGACCTTTTAAGTAGCGACAGCGTTGTTAGATGTGTATATTTTAATTGAATAAACCTGAAAACTTGTATGCGTAATATAAAATCGCAAAAAGTGCTGTAAATAAAGTTGGTGCTATTTGGCGGCAGACAAATAAAACACTGATTTGTTTCAAGTTTTATGGTCTGGTATATTTTATGAAAAAATGAATGCTTATGGTAATCTGCTCATGCGATAAATAGCATTGCACACACTCAAATACACCACACCTTTCACTTTGTAGAAAAGAATGTTAAGTTTGTGGCTTGCAAAAAGCTGTAAATACGTTACCAATTGTTTCACCTGCTTTGTATAGTTTCGCATTAGCTCATGTACCTATATGATATGCTTTTGGCGTACTCTATGATGCATTGTAAACCGTCCACATCACAGCTATTCCTGTACCTGTTACCTATCAAGACTGTATTCATAGAACCTCCGATTTACCCAAGTTTATGACAATTAGGCACAAACAAATTGGCAGACTCAGCTTGATGGAAAATCATTTTGTCCACTGCAGGCCTGACCGGTGTCTAGTACAATAAATACCCAGTTAAACAGGGGGGTTGGACTGTTTTTGGATCTGAAATGATCCTAACCGTCCTACCAACTGGCTTGCACTGGCGATGAGATCAGTTTTAAAATAATGTGAGTTTGATCCTACTGTTTCGTGCCAAGTTCTGACGGCAAAAATCATCCACTCAGCAGCTGGGCAACGGATTGCAGATTCGGTTAAGTCTGCCAGACCGACAAGGATTGTCTAAACAGATAAATCCGGTCAGGCAGGGTCAGAGCGGCTAGCGCTAGATGGACCGACCGGTCCACTCGCCCTCCAGGCCAGGCAAAATCAAATCATAGCAAATCCTAACTAGTATCCAAAAAGTAACCAACTGAATATGATGTACTTATTGCTAACCAACTAAAGGAAACCATCTTATTTATTTAAAGGTAAAGAAATGCACAATAAGGAAATGCAAGATAACGCTATGCTATGTTAAGTATATATTTTACATAAACAAACGTAAAAACTATCAGTAAAAAGAACATAACTAAAGCAAAGCTACATTTAGGCGCCGTTAGGAAGTATACACTAAATGGCTCAATATATTAAAAGAACTATAAATATAAATGCAAAAATATACATCGATGTTAAAAGTAATGGCAGATAAAACGAGTATGGACCCAGCTTGAAACCAGGATGCGTCGAAATGGAATTCACAAATCTAAGACACGGCATGCTCTGCATGCCATAAATTTCATCGTTGTTTAATACTAATTGGCTTAAGGTGGTGATTCCCTTTGGTCACATAAAGTTTGCACCATTATTACTCATTCATTATTTGGAGTTAAGAAGCCGTTTTTATATCAAAATGTAGCTTGCCATTTTCTCTTTTTAATGCATGCCACGAAACTAATGTTGCTTTTCTAAATATTTTTAACACATTTTAGAAGAAGTATAATTTTCCAGATTTTTTGCAGACACAGGTAAATTTTTTCGCGAGACATCGGTTATATCATTCGATACCTCCATCAAATAGCTGGGGACGATTTTTTATTTATTGTGAAATCGCTCTTCGTTATAGAGAAATAAGCTGAAATGTGTGCGTAACCTGGATTTTGCCTACTTTTTCTAAACTTGTCAAGCGATTACTTCAGCTAGAAAGCAGCAATCGGGGCAACAAAAAATCGTCCCTGGGCATATTTGTGCAGAACACATCTGTCCAGTAGCAGCCCTCCAACTTGCATGGTGAATGCTCCACAATCTTTGGAAAAAAATTGGTCGTGTTTTTGCAAAAACTTCATTTTTTATGATAGCGGCCTACAGGATAGCAGTTGGAAGACGATCATGCGTCGGATAATTTGTCCCTGTGAGACCTTCAGATCGACGCCCTTAGTTTGATTTTACGGCTTGCGTAGTTCAAGAAATGTTGGATTATTTGATTTCTGCAAAAATGACAAGTTTTTGACGCCAAAACAAGAAAATCGGCTATATCTCACGGTAGAGAAAAGCTAGAAACTTGCTTTAAAAAGCAAAAATGTGAAGCTCAATGAGATCTTTCGAATGAATATAGTCATACCTGTATAGCTGCTGCCAAACTTTCAGAAAGTGGGAAAAACCGTCCTGATCGGAAATCTCGAATTTTTGAATCGGGATTGCGCGAAGGGTTTTAGAACGCTAAAAGAACGTATTTCGGAAAGTTTCATGAAATTTCAACTTGATTTACGCCGATAAGTAACAATATGTGTCCAAAAGGAATCACCACCTTAAGAAAGTTCCATATGAAGTGAAATATGTCACTGAAATTGATAACTTTCAAAGAAATGACGAATATATTGCAGCAGCTAAACAGTTGAAAATAATAACATGGGAAAGCGATAAAGAAGGACTATAACAAACTGTTTAGAATGAATCAATTTAAGTTAAAGTTAAATGTCAAGCTGAAGACTCTCTACTGCTGAGAAAATAAAGAGGGTTTAATACCTCCACATCCACTAGAATCCGTAGATTATAATAATTTCGGTTAAACGTTCACGAAGAAATCTTTTAACAAGTTCCTCTTTCAGAAACTTGGTTCGTAGATAATTTGATCCCTGTCCAGAAAAAGGGGGGAATGGAACCTTTCACAATTATACAAAACAAACAAAATATATGACAGAAACAGGTAACACGATAAAATATTAAATATTAGACGGATTAGCATGCACAATATTAAGTCATTCTTATACACTAAATTAAGCCACTGGCAATTAATAGTGAAACAAGAGGACAGGAAATACTACAGAAAGTACCCATGCAGTACATGCTAACACCAATTGTTGTACACATCACAGTAAAAGTATGGCAATTCTTAAAATCAGACAACAATACTACTACGAACATTAGAATTTGACAAAATACAAAACTACATATCTGAAACAATAGCAGTGGAAGTGTGAGCTAGCATCAACTTATCAACACAGTCAAGCTGTAGTCGATCTCAGAGAAAACGACAAAATTTCACTGGGCAGAAACGGTAAAGCTAACTCCCGGAGAATTGTCCAACCCTTGTCAGGGTCTAGGGTGCCGGTGCTCATCCCCAGATACACAGCCCTTGAGCAGGAGTGCCACCTCGAATGATGACTACAACCGTGGAGGAGGGGCCAGCAATTGGTCCAGAATCTACGAGAATTCTAATCTTTAGTATTGAAAGTTTTATATCAACAGAAATATAGAGAGAGACGTTTTCTACTACATACATACAGGGAAGGAAAAACAAGACAAACAATATATTCCTAATCCTAATTGCATCCATGAAAACATCATCACAAAATCTAAACAACGCAATACAGACAGACAGACAGACACGCTAAAACAAGCTATTTGACTAGAAAATATAAGGTACGTTACAAAGCTTGCACATCAATATGGGAACTTTCAATACACAGATGTTTGGCCCAAAACTATGGCTAAATTCAACTTCAAATAAGGGAAGCTATGCAATGAAGATACTGATGCGGGAACAGTGGCGTCAGCACCTAGAGCAAGAGTAGCCACCGATGCATCGAGGCGACACCTGTCACACTCTTATCTGGTCTGTATTCTTCAGTTAGCTCAAAATTGTAGTATTAGAATATTTCTCACTAAAAACAAATCACAGAAACTATTTTGCTTAGCCAAAATTGGATCAACGATAGGTTTTACGATCCAGTTTCTGAAAATTAGCCCGTGCACTAAAATGATCGAAAGCTACAATTATGAATCCCAAAATCTTTCAGGTTTCTGTAAACATATCGCCGCGGAGGGTGGCCAAGCTAGCTTTAATGAACTCACAGCACGAAACATAAATATTATAATGAAATGTTTAAAAAAATAAGTAGAGAACACACACCAACACCTAAGTGCATACTCTAAATCAGAAAATTTATTGGCATAGTTTGCAAATGCCAGTTTTATGCGGACACTATAATCAGGTATCAAGGTTCCAACTAAAGGCAGGATAAAATCGTCAGCATAAATATCAGTCCAGAACCGTCACAATATCTGCAGGGATGGGTAGGGCCCGGCCGGACAGGGCTTGGATCTAAGATTCAGAGCTGAGATGAGAGAGAGTGAAGAGGACTTCCAGTAGAGTGGCCGACGACCAGGCTTGAGCGTGACAGGAATCCCCGCAGGGAGCTCCATCCTAAAGAAAAAAGAACAGAATCCTAAAGAAAAAAGAAAGAACAGAACAGAACATTATTTTCTCTGTTTATTTTTCTTTTAATCCTCTCAATGCCATTCTCTATTGTAGTGGAATCTTTCTCGCAGCTGCAAAACGTCACTACAGTGCCACCAGTAAGTCAAGCAGAAACGGCTGCGAGTGCAGATGACAGTACTACCACTTAAACGATAAGCCATCACTAAAAGGATATCTACTAATTCAAATAACACTGCATCTGTCGAGTCCTCCCATTTGGCATTTTTAAGTGGGAAGTGGTGGGCCCCCACTTTTCGGTCCCCCCACTTTCGGCAAGACCCCACCCACTTTTTAGGGGTCGCCCAAAACAGTCGAAATTAAGTTTTTGGGGTTAAATTTTCAAAAATTTTCTCAATTTTTAGTAATCTACCTTTCAGACAAAGAAAAAGGTTCCGTCCACAAGAAGCAGTCCAGAATTTGAGATTCCATGCACATTTCAAGGAACTTACCTGATTTGTTAGCTCAGGAAGAGCAGCCCACGGGCTCATTTCCAAGTGAGTCCAGTGCGCTGAGAGCACCTTTCGTATACCCAAGACTGCCTCGTCCCAAATTTCAGGCTTCTCCTTTTTCAGGCCATGGCCAACTCTTAGTTTCGCCATGAGAAAGTATCCAACAACCCATAACCATTCCTAGTAAAAAGACAGAAAATAGAAAGAAAAAGCCTTCGTGCTGCTAATGGACTGTCATGCTAATGCTAATACTGAATGCTGACTAATGCTGAATCACGTGCTAAAGGTTCACTAGACAAGTAATTGCTGAACGTTTCGCAGTTAAATGGAAAAACTCCGTAGCACTTACTAAGTATATACTCCTAATAAATTATTACATACGGAAACATATATAATATAATTTCAATTATATCTTACAGGCCCTTGATGATAGTTAAATCCTTTGGCTCGTTTCATGTTATCAGAATCGTCGCTGTTAACATAATTGCCGTCGTAATTCAAATCACTACAACAGTAAAATGTTCCAAATATAACTTCAAACAAAGCAAACTATTAAAGCAATAGGCTGCATAAACACAAGAAATTTCTCAACAAATTTAAATGGCTTATGTTTTCTTGGACGGCGGGGGGGGGTGGCCCATCCTCTATTCGGCGACCGGCCCCCATTCGAGGACCCTCTCTCAGAAATTCAGACCTCCATTCCAGTTACCTCAAAAATTGCCAAAATTCTACAATTTCTACCCTAAATTTTCCAGAAATGTTCCGGCTTAGCTGGATTTTTCACGAAATTCTTACTATTTTAGTCTAAAAACATTTAAAATAAGTCAATTTTTATTGATGTTAGCAGTTTTTACTAAAAACGTTATAATTCAAAAAAATTTGAAGAAATTATGCCCCCCCATCGATAGCGCTCAACACACAGCCCCCATCGATAGCACTCACCATGCAACCCCCCCCCCACGAAATTTGGCCCAAAAATAAGTGAATTTAATAATGTTAACATTAGCATTATAAAAGTATAATAAATAAAGCAGATACATCAAACAGCCAAGGAATTAATGAATTACTCAGGGTCCAAAGTCTTCATTCCCAGTGGTCCTAACAGAATTTTCTCCACGGACTTAAGGGCCTTCCAGGCATGATTCAAATTCACAATGTCGGGAGCCTAAAACAGCCAATTCCCACATTCAGAAACGTGGCAGAATTTGCCAGAAGTTATAAGCAAGCGTAACAGAATGAGACTGCAAATCTAACACCATTCTATACAACTGGCATAAACTATTCTAGGGAAATTACTACCGACAGCCCCACCTCAGATCCACAGTTTACTCTTGTGTACAAACAAGCTTCCTCCTCCCAACCAAATCAACACCAAAACGCATAAAATGTAATGTCAACAAACCACTGCAATGGCAATCGGAAAATTGGGTCGGAGTTGGTAGTCAGCCCAGAACTGAGTTGCCTTATGGGAGTCCTTATAGATGGCCCGTTTGTGTATCAGCTTAGGAGATGTAATGGTGTCTGAAGGCTGCGGTTCCTCAGAATCCGGGATATAAAAATAGGTATCGAAGGAGGTTCGAATCAGTATCGCCCAATCAGCCCAGCTCCATTCCATTTCTTTTCCTTCTAAACAATCTGTAT
This sequence comes from Trissonchulus latispiculum, assembly GCA_030248195.1. NCBI lineage: Eukaryota > Metazoa > Nematoda > Enoplea > Enoplida > Ironidae > Trissonchulus > Trissonchulus latispiculum. The sequence goes on from JASAND010024248.1 coordinate 49,560, forward strand.
GTATTACACAAAATAGGAACTAAGCGCATTAGATTGCAAAAACTTCCTCAGAACAACAAACTATTCTAGATAGTGCGATAACGGGCTAACTACATGATTTGCTATTATGTCGTAAACATGACATTATTTTCGCTTACAACACCAGTACGTACATATTGATGAAGCTTTCTAGCACTGCTTGTTGCAATGAACCATCATTTCACAACGTTTGCGATTGAGGCGTACATATTATAACTTTGTAACTGTTCACCATTAGTCTAAACAGAGGACAGCAAGCGATTGCACCTAATCGCTGTGAGTGCATAATATTCTTAGTTACAGTGCAAAACTGCATGAACAACTACTCACCAGGAGTCACTCTTTTCACACCAGCAAATGGATAAGTGCCTTGCTTATGCAACTGGTCCAGCCAGTTTACAACACTGAAGCAAAGCCCAACCAGTTCAACGGCACTGCCATCTCTAAAGCAAACAATAGTAGAAAATTTTCAGAGACAGACACGGACAAAAAAGGAACAATGATATCGAACAGCGACTACCACATAACGTCAACGGTCATAGGCTCGCAGCATAAAAAAACATTATTAAAAACACTGGGCTCAAGGAGGGGGTGAGTTTTTGTGGCTTTTTGGTTGGTGGTTCTCTCTCCCTACCCCTTTTTCGTCCAAAACAATACCTAGGGGTGGGTTCGCGTGTGTGGTCGGCCTTTGTTTTCGCGCGTGCGTTTCTTAACAGGCCCGCCCTCCACAAAAAAGGCGAAAAAAAACGGAAAAAACCCAAAAACAGGGGAGAAGAAAGGAGAGACTGGGGGGGAAAGGTTTTTATATTTTTTGATCATCTCATATTGAACTATTAATGAAAATTATAATATTATAACTAGGGGGAAAATGCCCTCGACGGGCAACCAACTTGGTAGAATAGGGAAAGACTTGAATGTTAAATGCACGGTGCATGGTTACAACTGAGATTCTGCTGAAGCGGAAAAATGCCGTTTCTCAGCGACTAAAATGACAGAAACCAGCTTTGTGCGCCGAATAGGGAATCTACTCGGCGACTAAAATGAAAGAAACCAGCTTTGTGCGCCGAATAGGGAATCTACTCGGCGACTAAAATGAAAGAAACCAGCTTTGTCGCCGAATAGGGAATTCCCTCCTTCCGCCCTATTCGCGCGAACTTATCGTCTTTCGGGAGGAAATATATAGGTAATTACTCTGTTAGGAACTGCAAACGTAAGCAGTGCGCTCAATATGACATTTCCCGTACCGGTTGCGTGGTGACTAGGGGTGGCGCTAGATTAATTTCTTTTTGAGCTACCTGATCCGTAAATATTTTATGCATACAACCGCTAGCAGGACCAACAGAAAGCAACAATAAGTATACATGCAGTACAAAAAATTTGTGGTCGACAGTCCTTGTGCTAAAACATATATATACAATCAATCGCATTTCATTTTATATAATGTTTGATTGTATCAATTCTCGGCAAGATCAGCACAGAGCACACCTATGACCTATATATATATATATATATGTGTATATATATATGCTCTCAATGTTTCTGATAGCACATCGAAGACAGCGTATTTATGTCTGTGAAAACCTTGACTTACGTAAGTGCTTGATAAAACTGTTGTTTCGCATTCTGAAGTAATTCTGCCATTCTGAAGCTCTCTCATTATTCAGCAAAGCAACACATAACAGGCTTCAAAGTTCGCGCGAATAGGGCGGAAGGAGGGAATTCCCTATTCGGCGACAAAGCTGGTTTCTTTCATTTTAGTCGTCGAGTAGATTCCCTATTCGGCGCACAAAGCTGGTTTCTTTCATTTTAGTCGCCGAGTAGATTCCCTATTCGGCGCACAAAGCTGGTTTCTGTCATTTTAGTCGCTGAGAAACGGCATTTTTCCGCTTCAGCAGAATCTCAGTTGTAACCATGCACCGTGCATTTAACATTCAAGTCTTTCCCTATTCTACCAAGTTGGTTGCCCGTCGAGGGCATTTTCCCCCTAGTTTCGCTTATTTTTCCGCTGCAGAGAAAATCATGTCAGAGAAGTTGCATATATACACAATGTAAGCAAAGCTAGCTACCGCAAACAGGCTGGATGAAAACGTTCTAGTTCAACTGAATGCATTTGCTGAAACGGAAAAATGCCTGTTAATAGTCTTTTCAGAACTTTATACACGGTGCGTCATCTTAGGCTGGAAGGCCACTGTTCATGACCTCTACCGAACATTATACACGGAGCGTTATCTTAGGCTGGACGGCCACTGTTCATGGCCTTTTCAGAACTTTTTACACGGTGCGTCATCTTAGGCTGGAAGGCCACTGTTCATGGCCTTTTCAGAACTTTTTACACGGTGCGTCATCTTAGGCTGGAAGGCCACTGTTCATGGCCTTTTCAGAACTTTTTACACGGTGCGTTATCTTAGGCAGGAAGGCTATTTTAAAAGTCAACCAGCACCGTAACCTTGGATATGCAGCTATATATACATGACAAAAGTTGCTCTGCTCATTTTGGGCTTTCATTTAAAACCAAATTTGACAATTTTTGGAAATTTTGATTTTTGACCAATTAGGACCCCTTGCCAGGGCGCCACAGGTCGCTAGAGACCAGTTTGGAGGGGCCCTCCAATGAGATAAAATGTTCGCCTCACCAAGGGCTTTCATTTGATACCAAACTTGAAAACCTTTCTTTCAAAAAATCGATTTTGGACCGGTCCGGACCCTGGTCACGGCGCCACAGGCCGCTGGGTCCACTTTGGAGGGGTCCTGCGATGACAAAAAATGTTCGCCTCAACAAGGGCTTTCATTTGATAGCAAACTTGGAAATTTATTTAAAAAACCGATTTTTGACCAGTCCGGACCCTGGTCAGGGCGCCACAGGCCGCTGGGTCCACTTTGGGGGGTCCTCCAATGACAAAAAATGTTCGCCTCACCAAGGGCTTTCATCTGATACCAAACTTGGCCACTTTTGGAAAAATCGATTTTTGGCCATTTTGGACCGGTCCGGACCCTGGTCAGGGCGCCACAGGCCGCTGGGACCAGTTTGGAGGGGTCCTCCAATGACAAAAAATGTTCGCCTCACCAAGGGCTTTCATCTGATACCAAACTTGGCCACTTTTGGAAAAATCGATTTTGGACCGGTCCGGACCCTGGTCACGGCGCCACAGGCCGCTGGGTCCACTTTGGAGGGGTCCTGCGATGACAAAAAATGTTCGCCTCAACAAGGGCTTTCATTTGATAGCAAACTTGGAAATTTATTTAAAAAACCGATTTTTGACCAGTCCGGACCCTGGTCAGGGCGCCACAGGCCGCTGGGTCCACTTTGGGGGGTCCTCCAATGACAAAAAATGTTCGCCTCACCAAGGGCTTTCATCTGATACCAAACTTAGCCACTTTTGGAAAATTCGATGTTTGGCCATTTTGGACCGGTCCGGACCCTGGTCAGGGCGCCACAGGCCGCTGGATCCACTTTGGAGGGGTCCTCCAATGACAAAAAATGTTCGTCTCACCAAGGGCTTTCATTTGATACCAAACTTATCCACTTTTGGAAAATTCGATGTTTGGCCATTTTGGACCGGTCCGGACCCTGGTCAGGGCGCCACAGGCCGCTGGATCCACTTTGGAGGGGTCCTCCAATGACAAAAAATGTTCGTCTCACCAAGGGCTTTCATTTGATACCAAACTTAGCCACTTTTGGAAAATTCTATTTTTGGGCATTTTGGACCGGTCTGGAGCCTGGTCACGGCGCCACAGGCCGCTGGGGACACTTTGGAGGGGTCCTCCAATGACAAAAAATGTTCGCCTCACCACGGGCTTTCATTTGATACCAGACATGGCCACTTTTGGAAAAATCGATTTTTGGTCATTTTGGACCGGTCCGGACCCTGGTCAGGGCGCCACAGGCCGCTGGATCCACTTTGGAGGGGTCCTCCAATGACAAAAAATGTTCGCCTCACCAAGGGCTTTCATTTGATACCAGACTTGGCCACTTTTGGAAAAATCGATTTTTGGTCATTTTGGACCGGTCCGGACCCTGGTCAGGGCGCCACAGGCCGCTGGGGACACTTTGGAGGGGTCCTCCAATGACAAAAAATGTTCGCCTCACCACGGGCTTTCATTTGATACCAGACATGGCCACTTTTGGAAAAATCGATTTTTGGCCATTTTGGCCACGGTCCACGGTCCGGACCCCTGGCCAGGGCGCCACAGGGGTCCGGGCGAAACCTACTATAGCCTATGCTGTAGTGCCCCCGCACCCCACCCCAAACCCCAAGTAAGAGAGACCTGCTCACTGTAGATATTTCTGTAGAAGAGGTTAAAGTTGGAGTTGCGACACGGTAGGGCCCACCACCATCAGGGTGCCCCCCAGCCACATGGATAGGTCCTAGAGCGAAACTAATGGGCCCTTTAGATTCACCATATAGGGGTTCCTATTCGAATACGAAACCTCAGCCCAGCAGCTCTTATGTATAGGGCTGCCTACTCCGTAGGCCCAGACCCCCCTTTTACACGTTAACTAGTGACCCCTGGCCAGGGCGCCACAGGAGACCTGCCGACATCTAATATAGCCTATGCAGTAGTCCACCCTTGGGTCATGCCAAAACCCCAATATGAGAGCCCAGCTTCGCGCGCTGCGTTCTATTTCGAAGCTACAAAATTTTCGGACTTAGTTTTTTTTCGGGGGTCACTTGGGGGGTCCCCACCGGGGGGGTGGGGCCATCTGGGGGTGTCCGGGAACCGCGGAAAATAATTTCCCCGGAATTGCGGAACTTTTTGTACAAAAAAAACCTAAAATAGTACGGCTCTGAAGGGTCTTCCGACCTGCACCCCTGGGGGAAAAAAAAAAGAGGAGAAACGCGACCTGCGCGGGGGGCCAATTTTCATATCTCAAGATCTACCCGGCCGATCCGGCTGAAATTTTCACAGCATGTACCCCTGCCCACAGGCTCTTCACACACCAAGTTTGAGCCCGATCGGTCCACTCCTCCGCTGGCCACAGGCCAAACAATGTCCAGATTATACACATTGCGTCAAATTTTCCCTATCCGAGGGAGTGCTCTCGCGCTCTCACTGTTTATTAGACGAAGTTTATCGACGTAAATTAGAGAGTAAAAAAAAGCAAGATAAACGGAGCGCTGTAAGTGCAAGGATTAAGGGAGGGGAGAAAGTTTGGAGATACTTAGTCTATGTTTGGGTAAGGCAACTATACCAAATAGAAGAAAAAGCGTAAAAATAAAGTAAATATAAATAAAAAAGAAAAAAAAACGAAAAGGGAAAAAGAGGAAATAAGAATAAATATACAAGTAGACGAGTGGGATTATTGGTGGGTATGAGGAGGTTTATGGGAATGTTGGTGGAAATACGCGGTACCGTGTACACCCTAATCCGCGGTCGCAGCGCGAAAACTCCTCGGCATCTCGGACACCACAAATGCCTCTTCGGCGTCACCAACTGCCAACTCTGCGGGACCGGTCGGAATTGCTGCAGCGGCGGTATCTGGGCGGCGGGTACCTGGCAACACGGGGCGGGGGTGGGACCAACCCTACGTTGGCGGTCCTTACGGAGGCCCCCCTTGCAGTGGTGGATTTCCTGCTCGGAATAGGCCGCCTCTGAGGTAGTCTATATCATATTGGTCCGCCAGATGATCCAGGAAATAACAACAACAACAACAACAACAACAACAACAACACAGGGATTTCACAATTAATAAATCCAAAATCAAGATTACTCGCAAATTTAATGACTATTGTCAGCAGAGTCCCAGATTAAATAGTCAGAAGACTCACTGCTTAATTGGTGACCAAGTTGCCCATCAAATTCTATTCCAGTCATAAGCTTATTGCTGTGCATTGAAATAAAATTTTTTAAAGACAATAACAGCATCGCATACCTTCACTTTTCATGTGTTCGTCAATCTGATGGCCCGCATTCCTTTCGCGAAACTTGATTCCACAAAAATGTCGAGTCAACGCTTCCTGCATAACATCCTGCAAGGGCATCTCCTGCAAAAACATTACGCAGTAAAAAACAAAAACCAACGTACATACGTAGTTAGTACAGAAATACACAAACTAATGTTCATGTGCACATAATATGGTCGAGAATTACTTTATCGTTTTGTCCCGCAAGATCCGAATCATTTGGATACATCCGGAGGACCACATCCTGCAAAATGGCCAGACCATTTGGAGCCTGCTGACAGTAAAGCTTAATACAATGGAGCCACCACCAGACTGCATCTCGACAATTGTAACGGGCATGCGTTCCACTGCCCAATAGATTTGGTATCAGGCCATGACGCAGGGTTCCAGCATACGCCAAAATAATGTACCTAAAACCATAAACCAAGCAAATAAAGTGTCGCTATTCGAAGAGAGCAAAAATATGCAAATTCATTCTGTTTAGCAGCACATAATCAAGTACTAACTTAGACCTTCTTACTGCAAAATAATGCAGCTGATTTTACATCAGCAGTCAACACTGTGTTTGGACATAACGACATGGAGTTGAGTTGGGACCGCTGTGAGTGTGCTTAGTCCTTGTTCATAGTGAAGTGAGCAGAAGCAAAGAAATGCAGCCAGTTCATACTGATAATACTTTCTTGACTGTTCATTCGTAAATAAATAGGATTGAAGAGTTCCTGCAAAAAATCCCGGACAACAATGCTAACATATTCAATATCTTGGATGCTAACGCAATGACTTCGTACACAATCAACCAGTCTTTGGAAAATAAAATATATCGAAGCTAAGATTCTCTACCTGGCATCATCATATCGACCCGGAATAAGCAACAAGCCTGGCATCGCAATGAACGTGTCTCTGCCCCAGTTTCGGAAAATCCCACAAGTGAAATGTGGAAGACCTAAAAGTACTAATCGTTATAACAAAGAAGAATCACGCATACAAAATGCGGAAAATAATCCGAATGCACCATGTCTAGGCTTATTCAGTTGTAGGCTAATTTTATTTCTGACGAGTTTAGATCTATTTAGGATCTTTCCCACTTTTTTGCATAGAAAAACCCAGCATAATAGAGCCACTTCTAGCACATTTTTCCTTTTTCCCATCCACAACGAAAAAGACTAAAACAATCATGTATGTACGAAAAAATTACCAATTTTAATCATGGAAACGCGGCACTTACAAACAAAAGACAATAAAAACAATCACCTGCACTAAGTGTTGTACATGCCTGCTCTTTACGACCATTTTGTTCATTGAGACGCTGAGGCACCGGAGGAGGAGCTATATTGGAAGACAGGATCGGAAGAGGGGCCGACTTAGAATAACCACAGAAAATTGTGGAAGTTAAAGCCAGTGATTTCACCAGTGAACTTCCTTCAACAACAAACCTATAAAAAGAAATAAACCAGCGACATACGTCTACAGTAGTATGTCCATTACAGCAATCCTTAAGTCCAATAAATTTACAGTCATTCAAGCTAAAAATGTTGCTACAAAAGAACGAAGTTAGCAAAGTTACAGGGATATTTAGTGAGGTAACAAACAAAATACATTTAAGACTAACTTGGACATTTTGGACAAGGCTGCTTCTCTGCATTTCTGATAAGCACCATAAAGTATAGCATCAAAGTAGCACGGTTTCAGGTAGTGCGGTACTCCGCCAAGCTGCTCAAAGATTGTACCAAACCACTGACCAAGCTATAAGGAATTAAAACTATACTTAGAAGTGTGCAAAGCCGCACCCGGGGGGGTCAAGTGTCTAGAAGACCCCCCTTTTTGGGTGACAAAATGAAAAGTTTTGCTAATTTTATGGCAAAAAAGCTATTTTTAAAAAATTTTCGCGCCTTCGACACGATAATTTACTTTTTGCTAGAAACAAACATCCAATGTACTGTTTTAAAGCAAAATGAAAAATTCTTCAGCTTTTGGGGGGCTCCGCCCCCCAGACCCCTGATGTATTTGACCTTGGACACCCCTTTCAAAATCCTGGGTGCGGGCCTGGAGGTGTGTGAACAAGTTGTTACAATAAACCATGGAACAAGCTGGTTTCACGAAGGATAAAAATGGAGGTTTATGCAATTTCAACACAAACTACAAATTAAATTAAGCTCCAATCATCCCCGAACACTTGCGTTGGGAGCTGGGAAAATCTGTAACTCTAAAATCAATTCTGATTACTTATCATCCAAATGGTCGGTCATTCATCAGCTCAGTCATCATGTGGCAAATAAAGTACTTTGGGACGGGTGGTTATTAAGTGCTTTTTTACTTCTTTGGTATTAGGCTGAAGCTGAAGTCTATGGGCAATGTATTCAGGCAGCCAGTTTCCTTGTCTCAGGTTATTGCACAGCGGATGACCCAAATCATTGGTGGCTCGAATTTTATCCATTACAGTAATAATTCCTGCAAATAAAGTTAACCACGTACAACTCACTCAATCTCTACATAACAGGGGTGTATCCAGAATTTTGAGAAGGGGGGCAACCCACTTTTCTACAGCGCCAAACGGGATTGGTGCGGGATTGAAACCACCCAACAACAAAAATGGGGACCTGGACTTAATTTTTACAAAAAATGGCCAAATTTGCAGCAAAACTAGCTAACAATTCCAAAATAACAAAAATTTCTAAAAATGGGGAGGTCCGAACCCCCTGGTTACGCCCCTATTACTTGTCAAAAACCACATCATACAAGTGAGCATAAGTAACTGTGACTCCATCACGCATCCACGAGATACAAATCAGACGATCATGCTATACTAGAACTACGTTTCCAATCAAGTAACTACCTAATTATTAACCAGCATAAAATATTTCCTGGGAATACAAAGAGAGGTACCGGTACGCTTCTTTCATAAAAAACTGAATATCAATCAAATCATCAAATCAAATCCTACCTACCATGAAGGCCACAGTAAACAAATGCACCAATATTAGGCACATGATAGGCGCCACCGCCTTTCCCCTCATCGGCCTCCTCCTCGTGACAGCGAAACAGTACCCTGTTTAGATCCGTCAGTGACATGCGAGAGACAATGGCTGGAAGTGTCGTATCTATGTAAAATACAAAGCGACTTACAAAACAAAAATACTGAAAACATTAATATACAAACACAAATAAGGCGCTAAATTTTACAAACCCCAATCTTTTCTCTGTAATTATAAAGTTAACTTATTAAGACTGCTAGATTGGTACCTCGATCTTTGTCGGTAAAGCTAAGCTTTCGTCCACTCAGAGATCGAACTCTCAGGCCCAACTCAGTGACACCTTTTCTGATAGTTCCAATAACAGCCTTAGCATTAGATCGAATGGATACCCTAAAATAATTTTATGCATTATCAAAAAGTTAAAGTCTCACACTATCAGTACCACTGGTGGAGAATGAAAATGCGGATCAAAATACTGATTTAGCAAATATATGGAGTCTATTCATTCAATTACTATATACTACTAGATTATCTAGTCTAGCAATCCAATATGAACAGAACACACGTACATACGTACCGTAGAGCAATTACACTTCCTGGTGGGAAGTTGGTAAACTCCACTTCTTGAACCGCTCCGTCGTGGCTTGACACCACTTCCACCATATCAGAGGCAAAGAGTCTGAAAAACAGGGAATAACAACAGTATGATCTGAACAAACTTCTGAACGCAATAACTTGCGTAGATGAGTACGTACCTAAGAGCCTGAAGAGAAAAATGAAATAACAAAAAACTCAGAACTGCTCCCTCACCTGTACAAAAGAACCCATTCCCATTTTGCTCCGAAATTTTCTGTCACAAAATTTGAAAGTTGAACAAACCAAACAAGTAAAAGATACAAACGTACTTAACATGCTCTCTGATCTCCAGTTGATAATCGTTTAGACCCAGCAAAAATGCATCATTTCCCGCATTTGATAGCTTTGGCTTGTTCGTCTTTATACCAGGACTATGACCAGGCGACTTGGAGTCACGATTTCCAACCAGCCGGCCTTCCAGAATTACTTCTTCAATAACACCTAGAACCAAAAGAAGCGTTGCACAAGACACCATCTGAAAAGATTCCATAGCTGTTCCATTTCATGCCAACGTCGTGACCCAAATCAACTAATCGGAATAACCTAACTACCAATTGATTGGTAATAGTACTATCTGGCTGGAAGGAACACTGACCACTACTAATAAAATATTCCTTCACAATCGACATTCACAACAGTCTCTATACCTGGAACACTTAAAGGCTGTATGAAAGAACGACGTGAAAAAGCAGCCTCATCAAAGACGGTTCTGGCAATTAAGATTACACTCTGGTGAGTATCTGGATTATGACGAGTCACAGCTACCACATCTTTGGTTACCTGATCAACGTAAACCTGAAACAGTAAACCTATTGCACACTTTACTACAAACTCTTCTAAGACTAAAAGTAAAACCATAAGATCAGCTTCGGATATCAAGAGGCTTTCCTAGGTAACCAGGCGTGTGCCCACCAAACCAAAAGCTAATCTTAAGGTGCTGGTATCGTTTTGTGTAAATTTGACCCTATAGGCTTTAATTCTTTATGAAAGTGGATGAAACTTTCCAACTATGCTATTTCGGTACTCTTTAACATTCTGGGACAAGTCCCGCATTTTTAGATGCAAAGATAGGAAATTTTTGGTTTTTGCCATTATTCTCTCAGCATATAGTCGAGACACCAGATTGGTTGGTATGGTTGGAAAGAGGGAACAAAAATGAACATTTTTGCTTTTACAACTTTTGAGCTATCGCTTGTGGTTAAGTCAGTATAAGCAAAAAACGATTTTTGGGGTCCAAAAATGGCCGTTTTTGAGAAAATCAGTTTTTTCAAAATTACTATCAAATCGTACGGACAATTTTGGTTTATTTATACTCGATCGATACACAGTCTCATTGCACATTTTATCAATGCCTATTAGCCGGAGTTTGTTGCTCTAAGCTAAAGATTTGGCCGAAAAACCATTTTGGCACAACTGCGATTATTTGTTTTGAACATCGATTTCTCAAATACTACCCAATGGATTCGCGTGATTTTTGACAGGATGAGAATTCGCACTATTGCGGAGGGACATTTTTCTTGGTTTGAGCTAAAACATCTCCAGTTGCGAAAAAACTCAATGCAAAGTTGCGAAATTTCGTGTCACCGCACATTTAATAGATTTTCTTGACCGTTATGACCTGCTGAGCCAAATCCAAAAAAATGTCCCTCGGCCCACATGTCCCTTATAGGACAGCACAAGAAAAAATTTTGGCCGATTCCACAGTTTTGAGAAATCGATGTTCAAAAATGTTTGGTCTACATTCAGCCTGTCAGATGTTAGTATGTCAGAAAATTTTCACAATTTTTTGCGGATTTTTACTAGTTTCGTACTCTCATGAGAATCTACAGATTATAAGCTTTAAAATGATATATAAAGCTCTTTCCAACTAACAAAAGTCCGAAAGTTATGACGTTTCAAAAAATAATCTCTTTACAACTGCTCCTTGACTGTTCCAAGACCAAGCTTGAAGAGTTCTCCTAAGTGCGTAATCTTTTGAGAGGCAAAGAATTATACAAATAACAACATGTTGTCCGTTTTAATGGATGGTGTACGCTGTCTTTTAAACGAAATAAAGAGAGAGGGTGCGCAGACCTTCCCTCAGAGGAATGTCTCAAAGCTTCGAGCGGTCGTTTACCTACCTGTTTAAACCCTGTAGATCCTAGCTCATAATGCAGCCTATTCAGGGCTGCCTTTCCGGCAATGATGCCAGATTTCTTGTTAACCTGGCCAATACCAGGATTCTGCTCATCCGTCCACGAGCAATACAATCTTTTTTCATTGACAACATGGATCTACAAAAACAAAAGTTAACTGGAACAACAACGAAGAACAACAAAAAGTCTTCAAAACTTAAAGAGGTAAAAAATCGAATTTCACGAGTTCGCTCATGTTCACGTATGCTCAAATGTTCCCAAAACAAGACAAAATGTTATTGTTCGAAATTAAACTGTGACAGAGTTATTCAGGTTCAAACCTAGAAAACTAGAAAATTCCAGTGATGAGCCCTTCAGGGACAGGTGGAGATCGAACGCGACATCCCTGTATAACATTAACTCACTTTAAACTTGCACAGACAGCATTGTTGACATAGAGTTCTATTAGAAAGTTATTCCTCTTTCAATTAGCTATCGATTTATACCAAATTTGGGCATATTTGGGAAATTCAAAAAATGGCATTTTCACCTATATGTTATAAAGATGAATGGTGCCGCCATAGCAAATATGTTCAATATTGACGCATTACTTTGGCCACCTTATGTGACAGGCATGGATTTTACTACATAGTGAGTGAGAAATTAGCAAAAGATTGAGAAAATTGTGAAAAACGGCTATTTTAGCAAAATTTGCTGTTTTTGTGGTAATTTTTGAGCTTGCGACGATAGAAACTTGCAAATACTTTCACAGGATACACAAAATACTTTTTATGCGTAGAGTGCAGCTAACTATTCGTCATTTCTGTAACTGTTGTCAATCGTTCAGGAGAAGCGAAAGAATGCCACAGCAGGGCAGCGAGGCTGATCTCTGGTTGCACTGCTACTGCTCCGACTGATGGTGTTCTTTCGGAGGCAGGTCTGGCACCAATCAAAAGCATAATTACGGAAAAGATCTCTCACTACATACTAGAACTAATTGTCTCTGCCAGCCAGTAACCGTGGAATCATCTGTCAATCACCTCGTGGAGGAGCTACGCAGAAAGTTCAGCTATTTTCCAGGAGCTTCAGAACTCTCCTCTTGAATCCAGGCCATCAATTCCTCCCAAAACGACGTGGGAACTAGTCCCCACCATTAATATCAACAGCACAATCCAATAGCGGAGTAGGCACAATCCATGGCACAGAATTTCTGATCTTGGCCTATACGGATGGCTCGGCTACTGCCGGCACAGAAAATGGACGAGCCGGAGAATATATATTCTGAGGGCTTCTAGAGAGGAGCTGAAACTTAAGCAGACTGCTGGAAAATATTAGAAAATGAGAATCAGTGCTCATTCCGTATATATTGTCGGTCAATCTATTCTTATAAAATCCACCGGACGATAAGGAACCCAGGCTGTCGAGGAACCAGAGACGTATTCTGTCCCAACTACGTTCTGGTAGCCATTGCTATCTGTTGATCTCCTACAGACACAGAATTGGAAGAGAAACCAGTCCATTGTGCCCGCGATGTAAGGAAGAAGACGATGATATGGAGCACTTGCTCCTTACCTGCCCTGCCTTAGTTACCCAACAGGTGCAAATGTTGGGGGTGGCCCCTACCCAGGATCTGTTTTATACCAAACCAGTCCTGGTGGCACGGTTTTTGGAGGTGGCAAGGGTTCTTGCCTCAGGTTTCCCGACCCATATGCCAAGCGATCTGGACCCAAAATTAGAGAAACAGAGGAGCGAAAGAATACTGTAGGTCCTATTTTTCATGAAATTTCGCCAAAAATTTGTCACTCAACAGAATTGCAAAAAGTAGCTAGCTGTACTCTAAAATACGTCCTTAATAATATGTGCAAATTTGTTGCACTGTATATTTCATACAGCGAATTTTTCTGACACAAAAAACTTTTTGCCTTTTCATTTTCCTATGTTTAAGAAGCCAGCTATATGTACATGTATAAGGCTTAACGCAGTTAATGAGATCCAACACACGTACATACATGATAAGGAACCAGCTCATCGTAGCCCCGGTTGCTACCAGTTGCACAACAGGCCATGGAGACAAGAGCTGCAGAAGGGAAGAGATCATACACTGTTCTAGACTAGAAAACGAACAACAAAAGAACATGTAACAAACTAATCTTTACTACAAATAGATCCGGACTGTACTTATTTTGTCTGTACACTAAACAACTATAGCTATTTTGTCCGTGTTATTATGTTTGTCCTTTTATTTGTTTCATCAATGTATATCCTTGAAATAATATACATACACACGAATTTTCACCGCTGAGTAACTATGTACTTTCTATAGCCTTAATTCAAAATTAAAATTGAAGCACTTTTAACGTGTCTAGCCGGTTAAATTCTGGTACCTCGATGGGAGAAGGGTTATCGTGAGTCAGGTCCAGAAACATGGCATGAGCAATGCCTGGAACCAGGGGCTGCAGAGGAGGCTGAATGAAGGCACCCACTGGCTCCCCACCATACTTATAGACCAGACGACCTTCTTCGTGAGAATCTCCAGCACTCTGAGCCTCTAAATAGCATCAAGAGTACATAATAGAATAAGAGTATGAAACTCTTACGCTACTATGTACTAAACATGCTTTGATATGCTCATCGCCAACTCCGGACCCCCCCCCCCCCGAAAGTTTCGGGGGAAGGTTCCCACTCTACACTAATTCGTACTTTCATATAAGTGTGTATCTACTCGCTGATTCGCTAATTAGCTTAGGCTTACGATAGGCATTTTATTAGTAATTTTTAATTAATTAATTATAACTTTTAATTAGGTTAAAGTAATTAAAAAAACTAATTCGGCAACTTTGTAGCATTTTTTCTACTCTTTCCAACGATATAAAAATTGCTGCAGACTACATTGTTACGAATTTTTGTTTTGTGCAACAATTTTTATATCATTGGAAAGAGCAGAAAAAATGCTACAAAGTTGCCGAATTAGTTTTTTAATTACATCAACCTAATTAAAGTTATAATTAATTAATTAAGAATTACTAATAAAATGCCTATCGTAAGCCTAAGCTAATTAGCGAATCAGCGAGCAGACACACACTTATATGAAAGCATGTAATTAGTGTAGAGTGGGACCCCCTCCCCGAAACTTTCGGGGGGGGGGTCCCGAGTTAGCGACCCGAGCATATCAAGCATGTTTAGTACATAGTAGCGTAAGAGTTTCATACTCTTATTCTATTATGTACTCTTGATAGCATCAATCGATGTAAAAATTAGGGTTTAGCTTAATTACACAAGTTTCATAGGAGTGAACTGGCAATTAGAATGAATGCTTCCACCAGCGATGTGCTTAAAGCAAATTACCGCTTATTCAAGTTTTGGACCATCAATAGCGACAAGTAACTTATTATCGAACGAGAACAAGGACTTCACAGGTCAGAAAAAGATCACATTTTAACTTAAATAATGTAATACAAACAACACCAAAATCACGCACGGCAAAAATTATATATACCTCTAACTAAAGATGTAATCCCAAGCCTATTCACAAAAAGGTTGTCAATTTCTTCGCGTCCAGTAAATAGCTCAGCCACTACGTACAATTCTGGACGTACCTTCCGAGCACACGACAAAAGATACTAAAATATATATGTAACACCTAAAAATCATCTGAGCATAAGGGTCATTTAAACCAAATAAACCAGACAAAGCAGTTTTGGTAGTTATTCAGAATTTCAGGTAAAAATCACTTTGAAATTTGAATGACAGTTGCCCAAGCAAGCACTTTGGATTGGATGACGACAATATTTGACTATGTACTCTTATCCGGTATTTGACTACCCTCTCAAACTCAAATCAATTGAGCAAAATAAAGTAAGTAAGTATTCCTTCCCGCCCGCTAGCGGTGAGCAGTCGCGAGGCCCCTTAGGGGCATTCAATGCAAGCTACCCTTGCTTAAAACAAGGTTGCTGTCACCGAATGCAGGAAGTTTGCCGAAGCGCTTCGTCGTCCACCCTTTTTGACAGAACAGTGGAACGAGACCATAACAGCTCGAGCATGTTTTACGACACTCCCCAACAGACCGTTACGCCCACTGGAGGGAAAGTCTCGAACTGATATGGCCAAACCCCCATATCGTCCATTTGGCCAAAACACATCGGCCTTTAGCGGGTGAGCAAATTAAAAAGGCATGACTAAACTCACACCCACGCCAAAGAATACTTGATATTTCAAGCCATTGTATCTATTGGGAAGTAACCACAACCTTACGCTTATACCTGAAGGAAACAAATTTAAGCCATTCACAAGCTACGGACGCGGATCTGAGCAATTAGAGAAGCTATCCTGAAACTTACA
Organism: Trissonchulus latispiculum; assembly: GCA_030248195.1. Taxonomy (NCBI): domain Eukaryota; kingdom Metazoa; phylum Nematoda; class Enoplea; order Enoplida; family Ironidae; genus Trissonchulus; species Trissonchulus latispiculum. Next base: position 65,541 of record JASAND010024248.1, read on the forward strand.
CAAGAAGGAAATAGCACCTCTAGCCATATGCTATAGGCGTAGAATGACAGTTCTCAACACGCAGGCCGTTGGAAGACACGAGCCGTAAGTTCCGTATACTTCTGCATATGATCCCAAAGGAAGGGACAAGACTCACGGGAAGATCCCCATAGTTCCAGCTTCACATTATCACCCCAGCACACCAGTTCACGTTTCAGATACACCTAAAACATGAATTAAGAGAAAAGCGAGTCGTGTGGATTTAATTACCTGATATTTTTCCCCAGGACAACGAATCTTAGGGCTATTTCCTTAAATATTAAAATGGTCGGATTAAAAGGATTAAAAATCATCCGGAATAAAATTTTAATTGCTATTTCTTTGGCATGCCTGGATCAAACGGAATGAATGGTAACTCGTTTAATCCCACCATTTTTAATCCGCGGATTAAATGGTTTGGTTTTAATCCATTTAATCCGCCATTAAAGAAACAGCTATTAGAAATTTTAATCCGCCAGCTTTTAATCCGTTTAATCAGCGTAGCTGCACGAAGATTAAAAACTAGTTGAAAATGAAGGAAACGGATTAAACGGATTAAACTTGAGTTTTAAGGAAACAGCGAATAAGCAGGTCGGATTAAAAGCAACTCTTCCATTTTTTAATCCGAGAATAAAGAAACGCAATTAGATTAAAATTTTAATCCTAGGCACATTAAAGAAATAGGATTAAATTTAATCCGTTTAACTCGTTTAACTCGCTGGATTAAATTTTAATCCCTTTAATCCGAGATGCTATTTCTTTAATGCGGATTAATTTTAATCTAATTCGTTTAATCTTTAAAGAAGTAGGGCCTAAGTCGTACACTGGACAACTACTGCGTTTACAAAGTACGTACATTGTTACTCTGAAATTCTGCAACAAAATAAGAGTACAATGTAAGTACTAGCTAAACAATGCTACTTCTAAATTAAAGTAATACGCAAAATAACAGATAAAGTAAACTGGGCTTATTCTACTGGGGGGGGGGGGCGGGGGGCCCCCATAAACACCCTTCCCCCCAAAATCGCCCCCCCCAAAAAGTGGGTGCCCCTTTTGGTACCAACTTTTGCCCTGAAAAAATCGCTCAGAAGGCCAAATTTTCAAAAATTTTCCGGCTTCCCGGCTTCGCCGTAGATTTTTAAGCCGATTTTTGCCTATTTAAGCACTAAAGCCGCTTATTTTTAGCAATTGCTATAAAAATAGCGCAATTTTTACATATTTTCAGAAAATTTTTCGCCCCCCGAGGGCCCCCCAAAATACTCGCCCCCCGAGGGCCCCCCCCCCCCCCCCAAGAATAAATCCCTAGAATAAGCCCAGAGTCAATTCGTCGGCATCGACAGCACGAACCTTTGACGGTGGCTCTGCAAAATTTTTCAAAGGATCATCATTCATAACCCATCCATTGCACGCCATAATATGGCCGCCATTCGGTCCATACATTTCCCGTTCCTCCTCTTTAACGCCCTTTCCTTCGGGGCCATAGTGGATGAAATATCGTGGCACCAGTGGGTGTTCAGAGTTCACCACTGGCAAACGAGGACCATCTCCCTGTACCCGATCATAGCTTATACCGCCTAATAAAATGAATGGCATATACATAAAATATAAATCTATAATTAACCTAATAGGAAAACGTGAGAGATGAGTAAGAAATTGAAAATGAAATTGTCAGTCAGCCAACAGCTAACGCTTATCGATTCTATGCTAAAGAAATGAGTACAAATGGAGACATTTGCATTGGCAGTAAGGAAGATACCAATCGATCGAAGTATGGCTTGACTCTTGCTTCAAGTAACCGTATCTTCATGGCTATGATTACAACAACACAGTTTAATCCAATTTATTCAACTGTGAACAACTACCATGTTAAACGTTACGCAATAACTTAAGTTCAAGGTATAAAACTAATTACAGTTACCCATAATAGCATTGATGGCAACTTCCATGTCTGACCAGGACACTCCGGCCGCATGATTGTTCAGTTCATGGAGACGACTGCGGAACGTATTCACACAGTTTCGTTGGCGTTCAGCCTCCGTTCGACTATCATCACTAGAACAATATGGAGAACGCTTCGTTACAGCTCCGAATACACTACAATGTCCGACAGACAAGACTTGACCCAACATTGTCAGCTGCAAGTGGCAGCCAGAACAACCCGCCTTCGAACGTCAGCCAAGGGACTAACCTCATATCATCACGCCTTCTGTTAGCCTCCTCTGACGTAAGATATACGGTCCCCCAGAACGTACACTTGAAGGCAACGGATTTTAAAATACACAAAATAAGAAAAGAAACTTATAAAGCTATACAATTACAGCACAATTGGTTGAAGCTCCAAACCTGTATATAGTCAGCAAGCAAGACTAAGATGAAGCGGCAACAAAGCAAAACCTCTGCCACTTACCGATGCCTACAGCTGTATAACTGTAGGGCTTGTTTCATGTCAACAGTGGAACCAAAGCGATGATATTCTGGATTTTGAGCAATGTCCAGACTCCGACCCGTCAGGGATAGGATCATTACACGGACCTCCGGAAGCTGTAACAATTAAAAAACAAAAATAAGCAAATTCATCACGAATGAGTGGCAATTAACTGGTAACTCTGAGAGGAAGGAGGAAAAATTTCCAATGACAGAATGAAAACACAAATCCGTTTTACACTGACCAGGATAGGGCAAGAGTTTTTACCCACTTTCTCTGAGGGAAATAACAAATACTCTCCGAAAATAAGCCCGTGTGTTTATCTACACCACCAAGAGTACATAATAGATAAGAATGTGACAGCCGGCAAGCTCTCTGTTATCAGTCTCTAAGTACATGCTTTGCACGCCACAGACTGACTCCCCCACACAAACGTGTAGGCTCACTTCAAAGAAATTTGCACATCTTTGTGTTCTAAAACTCGAAGAGGATACAAATTGGTCGTACCGCAGGCGTTGTGTTTTCGAGCTTTAACATGTAAATATACAGCAAGAGTGAGCGTTGTGAAACGTGTACTGGGTACTCGTTTGAGGGGAGTCACTAGGTACACGTTTGTGGGGGGGGGGGTCAGCCGTTGCAGAGCATGTACCTTGAGCTGATAACAGACAGCTTGCCAGCTGTCACACTCTTATATCTATTATGTACTCTTGACACCGCACAAGGTATGTAATCAGAAATCACTTACACTGCAATTCTGTTTCGAACTGAGCGCATTGCTTGTCAACGTCGACTTGAAAAAACCTCATACAGCTTTAGAGTCGGAATAACAATGTCATGAAGTAAACCTCGTATTATCTGAAACATGAAGTTACGAGAATGATAGATCTCTATACGACTCAAGATATTAAAGATATAACTACTGAGGTCAGAAACAGACTTGTGGCTATTTTGACCCAATCTGTCCTGCTGAAGTCAGAATGTATTCACTTCTAAATCACAAAAGTTAAAAACAACCGTTATAGTTAGACACTCAATCACTGCAACAGCAGCAATAAAGGAGGTTGAACAAAGATAAACATATAATTATGAACGTCTTAATTGCCAATTAATTAATTAATTAATTAATTATTAATTAATTAATTAATTAATTAAGCCAATTAATTAATAATTTAATTGCCAATCGTTTCATACGTCTAAATGATGTCCATTATTAACTTCTGGAGGAAGGCCTCGGTCTGCATACTTTCCAGCTGCCACCTCCAATGAGAAATAATGAAGCGCCCTGTCCATGACATAGGCTGGACGAAGATGAGGGGAATTAACCAAATTATATGAGCACTCTGGATGTTCCAACAGCCAAGGACTCCTAAGACGAACAGAGAAAAAATGAACTGTAATGTTCAAACTCACTTAACCGAAATAGTGGGGGATTTTTCCCGCCAAAGACATTGCTGAAACATGATCAGGTTAAATAATGATTGTATTGAGAGTTGAATTGGCCAGAAAGGCATGGAAACTTATATATATATATATATATATATAAATAGAGTCAAACAGGTCCAAAGATAAAGAAGTTTCCGAAGCCTACATCAAATGATGAAAACATAGAAAATAGAAAAGCTAAAAAAATTACCTAAAAGCCGTATGGTTCCAGACAACGTCAGTGATAGTTAAAAACAGACCATTCTTCATCCATCGTTTTCACCAGAGCAGCAACATGATCGTAATTGTACTTTGTAGCATCAGGACTAAAACAAAAATAATATAAGCAAGGGTTTTGCGATTTATGTTTTCGCCATTGTTCCAAGAGAAACTAACGTATTGATAATGATATTTTATAGAAAATAGACAGAACATAGAAGAGACATTAAAAGAACGGGTATGAATTTTAAAAAACAGCGAACAATAAATGGCAACAAGATTTCCCTACTACACTTGCCTACGACCATTAATATCTACTATAGTCTAGCAAACTTAAACTGGACCAAAAGAGTGAATTTTGTGGAGAGTTTGTCATTCACGTTAGGTATGACAATGTATATTATTTTCTGAAGGCTCAGATCAGAAATCAGAGATTTCAAAAAGTTCAAAAAAATCGCGCGCTCCCATACAATTAGCTTATCTTATGCATGCATGAAGATCCAAAGCTGCAGTTTTCCATACTTGTGTATAATGGTGAGACGCAAGTTGTAACCCAATGGCTTGACTTGATTTTGTTCACAGCTTTTGCTAGCCTTGATTAAACGCTCCAAAAGTGTTAGAACCACCCATTTTTGGGGTTTAAAGAGGGATAACTTTCGCAGACCGCATTTTTGAGCGATGACCCGATTATAACTTTCACTGAGTGTGATGATAGCTTTCAAATGAACCCAAGTTTGTAGCGATCGGAGCAACTTTTATTTTTCGGGATATGGACCCGCCGGAACCACGTGCCGCCCAAATCCACTTAATTTATATATATTCGTGTTCTCCTGAACGAGACCTTTAATTTGATACCAAACTCGACTACTTTTCGCTTATTATACTTCGTTTCCTACAGATTTTTAAAATTTATGAAATTTTAATTTTTAAAATTTTTTAAATTATTGAAATCTTTCGGATTTCTGAGCTTTCAATATCCACAAAATTCACTCTTTTGGTCCAGTTTAAGTTTGCTAGACTATAGTACTAAATGATTAGAGATGAGCAATAAAATATATAGTTTTCATCCGCGTAACCCCAACAATTTTCTTTAATGGGTAGCTATAAGTATCCGGTCCAGTAATCCAGTAATAATTTGACACAATGTCAATCAATATTAGCGTAACTAGCTACACTATGTACTAAGACATCTCAGAAACAAACAGCAAAATCTCAAAATTTTATTTTCAGCCTAAAAATTGCTGATTTTTTAAAAAGCTGAAAAGGCAAAGTAAAAGGATATCTGAATATTCGCTCGAGGAATAAAGAAGCCGTGTACGACATATATACGTATATACTTGTCTATCACACGCATTTGGCCATAAAATGTATATATATATATATATATATATACCTAAAATTAGGATTCAGAGTCAACTGGTCGGAGAGACAGTATCCAGAGTTGGAAACTCCTCGAGTCTGAGTTGGTGTCAGATGTATCATGTTATAGCCAGCTTCGTAGGCAACTCGAAGACGACTCTCCCATTCAGGAAATGGTCCCAACAGCTTCGCTTGATAGGTCACACACTGAAGGCAGTCCAGGCGTAGTCGGTGACGCTCGGGCCCAGCATGCAGAGTCGGCGCTACCTGGAAGCACCTGATCCCTCTGTATATCCAGGATAAGGAACCCGGAAACAGAACAAAGACAGACCGTTTAACGCACACAAATTACAGGTTTACCTATATTGTATGCAGTTATAGCCAGTAAAACAAAATGGACAGAACAGTGCACAAACGCTGATGATTTGGTTTCCGGCTGGGAAAGCAAATAATTGAATATGGAAAAATAGTGTAATTACATACAATTTCATAAAAAGTTGAAAACGTTCAAATATCTCCAAAATCTATTAAATGTATATACATGTAAATGCCCCAACGTCTCGTTACTTGTTTACTCATTGAATTGTGCTAACTCGACAATGCTAGCTCAATCAACCAGGGCAAACCTGTGTAAAAAATACTGTGCATTTACATAAAAAAATAAATTTACACAGTGAAAAGCTAATTTACACAACAAAATACAGCGCCACAAAAATTTTCCAAAATTTCAACAGAAAGTGCTCTGAAAAAACAGTTTTAAGCTTTTCATATTTAAAAAGCTCTAACTTTTAGCTGGGGCGGCGGCTCCAGACTCCCGTTTTTTCGCAGTGATTTACATATATATACAACGTTTTTTTGCATTATGACATGGTTATATATTATAGGTGTTCTTTTCTTTTCTGATAATAATCTTACCCATCCAGTTGCGTATAATTATGTAGGGGCGCGAGAGCGCCACTACATAATATGGGTGTAAGGCGTCTGCGCGGCCCCTGGAGACCGTGTGGGCCTGGTGCCAGCTAATTAGAGGTCCGGGAGGGGTAAAAAAGGTTACCATCGTAAAGTACTCGAGTAGTACTACAAGTATCACCATACTTTTGGTTAAAATTCGGAACTTCGAAATTTTGCACTAGGCGATAGTTACCGTGCGGTTGTTTTTTTTCTCGGTTAATAACGCTTATTGGAAGTGCATTTTCTAGCGAAGTGTTGGAACGATGTGGGCATTTTGGTCCAATGCTACTATGATATGTTGGTAGACAGTATCCCCCCATGCTACCAAACGAAGGTCATTTTGGCACTCGGCCAACTTTGGCTCTGTGCCAAGGCCCCAAAGTCGGACTTTCGCTATTTTGGCACTTCGGTTGAAATCAACTTTTTCACAGGCTAGCAGCTAGATCGGTTTGGTTTATTTTATTTGAATATTTGGGACTATGCGCTCAAAGTAACGAGGGGGATTTTTTAATTTCGCTCTGTAGCTTTCAGGAGATGGGCCCAAACTTTGCATTTTTTCACCTGTTTTCACGAAAAGTTTCTAAGTCCCACTTTTACTAGAAATGGCCTAAAAGTCGCTAAAAATGGCGTTTTTCGGCCCTCTGGTGGTACCCATATATAGTAAATCGGGGTCGCGGAAAACGATGAGCATACTGCCGAGGTCGGTGGATGTGACCCCTGACCCACAGCGCCCACCCACAGTGGGTCCGGTGTGGGTCAAAAAATGAAAGTCTTCAAAAGTGGTCAAGTTGGGTATCAAATGAAAGCCCTTGGCGAGGCGATCAACTTTTGTCATACCACCCACGAAAAGTGGCCCCACCGACCGAAATTTTCGCCATTTTTGACGGGCCACTGTGGTCGCTAGGGAAGTGATAAAGAAACGCAACCTGGACCGTTAGTTAGTTCAATATATGTAATTTCTGAATATAAAAAGAAATCAGCTCCAGCTCGTAACGTTCGACCTGGAGCGACGACCACAAAAATGGTCACTTTTCGCTATGAGCCGACTTTGCGGCGCCACTGCGGCGCTGTGGCGCAGCTGCGGCGAAAAAAAAGTTAGTGATTCTTAAATTCCTTTAGAGGGTACTACTAGACCCCATAGCCCTTTAGGTTGGCCCCCGCTGCAGATCACGTGAAAGCGGCGAACATTATGTACAATACAACCATCAAATAGGAGAAACCGAAAAAAAAAACATCGCCGCCATAACCGGTCCGGGGCGCAACTTTTTAGCCCGGTAAGTGACACGGGGCTGAAAACTTCACAGACATACTAAACTCGTTCTTACAATTTGCCCGCAACTGCCAGAATCTGCGCAAGGATTTTGCGCAGCTTCTGCGCAGCTTATTTTCACTGTCTCCAGCCCCACACATATTATGTGGTCGCTGCCGCGACCCTTGATACGTAACTATATATATATATAGTATAGTAATTTGAGTTGAACGGCAAGCAACGCACCGAAAAGAACCAATCCTGTCGATTCGTATGAAGCTAGCGGTTCAATGGAGCTAGAAGATCGTCGGAGAGAGTCCTGAAACTATGTTGAGCTCTAGACTTTTCTTGTAACGGTTAACATGCACAGTAAATTTGAGTGTGTTGAGAATGATTGCCGCCACCACTCGTTCACATCACCCTCCTATACGGCTATCAACGCACCGTAACTCACCGGTATACGTTTGTGCATGTGTAATGCCAAACCCAACCTTTCAGCCACAGAATATGGAGGTTGCTCGGCGACCGCGGTGCGAATATCAATTCGCCCACAACCTAGTCCTCTTCTTTTTGAACCTGCCACGCCGCATAAAGGGTTAAGCTTTTGTAAGTGCGGCCCTACTCCTCCTCTGGAGTTCCCAATAGCCTCACCCCACCCAAAATCCGACCCTCGGACAACTCCGGACCAAAATTGAAATTTTTGCTGGTATATACTCACTAGGGACTTTGCCCAGCTACCCCATATTATCCATGTGACATGTCCTAACTCTAAGCTATCCAACCATCTATTGGATTCCCTGCCATGTCCTCTGGCTTCGCCACCGGCGGGTGATTTTTTGTGAACAAATTCACAAAAGAAAAATCACTATCAACTTATTGTAAAATACCTCTAGGGCAGTCGCTACGTAGTGCAAAACTAATATCAAATTCGAGCTCAGCGACCCGAAAAACCTATACAGCGCATGTTTTAGGTACCCCAACTCCCTTCTGGCAGACCGTCCGGCCGATGGACCCGGCCCGGACCCCTCGAACCCAGGGGGTGGTCAGGATCACCTATCTAGGCAAAAAGCTACCTATAAATTAATGCCAAATTTGAATTCTACGCACCGAAAAACCTATATAGGCGAGTTTTTAGGCTTCTGGGACATTTCAATAAAATTTTTGGTCAGTAACGTGACCCCGAACCAGATCACCTGACCCTAGGCCAAGTCACGTGACCATTCCAGATGCGAAATTACCCCACCAAATTGTTTGTTCTGTGCTTACTAGAGCAGCAGAACACAAAGAAAGTGGATTCCTAGCTTCCTCGTATCAATAATTAAGGTAAACCCTATCGGCCTGAGTTCCCTGGCTTGGTTCCGGGGGCAGTTTAGCCTGCACAAAAGAAACTTTCGGGTCCAATTTTTTACATAACACTATGGACTATGCTCTATTTCCTAGCTGTGTCTACTGGCGGATCCAGGATTTGGTGACGGGGGGAGGTAAAAGTTTTTCGTCGTGGGGGTCTGGGGGCAGTTGAAGTTGAAGAAATTTTTTGTTTTTACAATAAAAAATGTTAATTTTCCCCGAAAAATCGGATGCATTTTAAGCCCTTTCTTCATAAATTCAATAAATATGCGGTTAAAAAGAGGAAAAGTCGCGCCGCACTTTTTGGTTTTTTGCCCTTTTCCACTTTCTCTCATTAATTGTATTTTGCCTACCTTCGAATCGCGACGGCCCCCCCTGGATCCGCCCCTGGCTATATCCTGAGATTGGTTTCAACTTTTAGTTTGCGAAATTGCCAGCAAAAATTCGATTTCTGATTTTTTTGTGAACATTGCTATATAGGAAACGGTCTATATTTAAACACTATTTTATGAATATTGACATGCAATATGTAAATAAACAAGTAATTAAAATGCTCCTCCGGAGCATGAAAAAGTAATATGGGTGGTGGTGAGGTTGTAAACTCAAGAGAGGACTAGTCTTAAAAATGCTTAATATGGGGCTAGGTTCAAAAAAAGAAGAGGACTAGGTTGTGGGCGAATTAATATGGGCACAGCTTCGCCGAGCAACCCATATTCGCGGACTGAAAAAGTTATACACATACACAAACGTATACCAGTGTTCAGATTTAGTTACGGTGCGTAAATAACATATACAACTCTGATTAACGAGTTTTAATGGAAGCAAACATTTCTTTCAACAAACTCTTAATATTTACTGTGCATTTTAACCGTTTACAAGAAAAGTCTATATTTCAACGATAATTTCAGGACTCTCTCCGACGATCTTCTATTTCCATTGAACCGCTAGCTTTACAATCATAGCCTTGGTTTTTTCTCGTTGCTTGCCGTACAACCAAATTACTATATATATATATATATAGTTTACGTATCATAGGGGTCGCGGCAGCGACCCCTATAATATGTGTGAAAAGTGGCTGGAGACAGTGTAAAATAAGCTGCGCAGAAGCTGCGCAAAATCCTGCGCAGATCCTGCGCAGATTTCATGCGCAAATTGTAGAGCACATCGAGTTTAGTATGTCTGTGAAGTTTCAGCCCCGTATCACTTACCGTTAAAAAGTTGCGCCCCGGACCGGTTATGGCGGCGATGTTTTTTTTCGGTTTCTCCTATTTGATGGTTGTATTGTACATAATGTTCGCCGCTTTCACGTGATCTGCAGCGGTGGGCCAACCTAAAGGGCTATGGGGTCTAGTAGTACCCTCTAAAGAATTTAAGAATCACAACTTTTTTTGCGCCGCAGCTGCGCCACAGCGCCGCAGTGGCGCCGCAAAGTCGGCTCATAGCGAAAAGTGACCATTTTTGTGGTCGTCGCTCAGGTCGAACGTTACGAGCTGGAGCTGATTTCTTTTTATATTCAGAAATTACATATATTGAACTAACTAACGGTCCAGGTTGCGTTTCTTTATCACTTCCCTAGCGACCACAGTGGCCCGTCAAAAATGGCGAAAATTTCGGTCGGTGGGGCCACTTTTCGTGGGTGGTATGACAAAAGTTGATCGCCTCGCCAAGGGCTTTCATTTGATACCCAACTTGACCACTTTTGAAGACTTTCATTTTTGACCCACACCGGACCCACTGTGGGTGGGCGCTGTGGGTCAGGGGTCACATCCACCGACCTCGGCAGTATGCTCATCGTTTTCCGCGACCCCGATTTACTATATATGGGTACCACCAGAGGGCCGAAAAACGCCATTTTTAGCGACTTTTAGGCCATTTCTAGTAAAAGTGGGACTTAGAAACTTTTCGTGAAAACAGGTGAAAAAATGCAAAGTTTGGGCCCATCTTCTGAAAGCTACAGAGCGAAATTAAAAAATCCCCCTCGTTACTTTGAGCGCATAGTCCCAAATATTCAAATAAAATAAACCAAACCGATCTAGCTGCTAGCCTGTGAAAAAAAGTTGATTTCAACCGAAGTGCCAAAATAGCGAAAGTCCGACTTTGGGGCCTTGGCACAGAGCCAAAGTTGGCCGAGTGCCAAAATGACCTTCGTTTGGTAGCATGGGGGGATACTGTCTACCAACATATCATAGTAGCATTGGACCAAAATGCCCACATCGTTCCAACACTTCGCTAGAAAATGCACTTCCAATAAGCGTTATTAACCGAGAAAAAAAACAACCGCACGGTAACTATCGCCTAGTGCAAAATTTCGAAGTTCCGAATTTTAACCAAAAGTATGGTGATACTTGTAGTACTACTCGAGTACTTTACGATGGTAACCTTTTTACCCCTCCCGGACCTCTAATTAGCTGGCACCAGGCCCACACGGTCTCCAGGGGCCGCGCAGACGCCTTTACACCCATATTATGTAGGGGCGCTCTCGCGCCCCTACATAATTATACGCAACTGGATGGGTAAGATTATTATCAGAAAAGAAAAGAACACCTATAATATATAACCATGTCATAATGCAAAAAAAACGTTGTATATATATGTAAATCACTGCGAAAAAACGGGAGTCTGGAGCCGCCGCCCCAGCTAAAAGTTAGAGCTTTTTTAAATATGAAAAGCTTGAAAACTGTTTTTTCAGAGCACTTTCTGTAGAAATTTTGGAAAATTTTTGTGGCGCTGTATTTTGTTGTGTAAATTAGCTTTTCACTGTGTAAATTTATTTTTTTATGTAAATGCACAGTATTTTTTACACAGGTTTGCCCTGGTTAGAAATGAGCTAGCATTGTCGAGTTAGCACAATTCAATGAGTAAACAAGTAACGAGACGTTGGGGCATTTACATGTATATACATTTAATAGATTTTGGAGATATTTGAACGTTTTCAACTTTTTATGAAATTGTATGTAATTACCCTATTTTTCCATATTCAATTTTTTGCTTTCCCAGCCGGAAACCAAATCAGCCGCGTTTGTGCACTGTTCTGTCCATTTTTATTTCTGGCTATAACTGCATACAATATAGGTAAACCTGTAATTTGTGTGCGTTAAACGGTCTGTCTTTGTTCTGTTTCCGGGTTCCTTATCCTGGATATACAGAGGGATCAGGGTGCTTCCAGGTAGCGCCGACTCTGCATGCTGGGCCCGAGCGTCACCGACTACGCCTGGACTGCCTTCAGTGTGTGACCTATCAAGCGAAGCTGTTGGGACCATTTCCTGAATGGGAGAGTCGTCTTCGAGTTGCCTACGAAGCTGGCTATAACATGATACATCTGACACCAACTCAGACTCTAGGAGTTTCCAACTCTGGATACTGTCTCTCCGACCAGTTGACTCTGAATCCTAATTTTAGGTATATATATATATATATATATACATTTTATGGCCAAATGCGTGTGATAGACAAGTATATACGTATATATGTCGTACACGGCTTCTTTATTCCTCGAGCGAATATTCAGATATCCTTTTACTTTGCCTTTCAGCTTTTTAAAAAATCAGCAATTTTTAGGCTGAAAATAAAATTTTTGAGATTTTGCTGTTTGTTTCTGAGATGTCTTAGTACATAGTGTAGCTAGTTACGCTAATATTGATTGACATTGTCAAATTATTACTGGATTACTGGACCGGATACTTATAGCTACCCATTAAAGAAAGTGTTGGGGTTACGCGGATGAAAACTATATATTTTATTGCTCATCTCTAATCATTTAGTACTATAGTCTAGCAAACTTAAACTGGACCAAAAGAGTGAATTTTGTGGATATTGAAAGCTCAGAAATCAAAGATTTCAATAATTTAAAAAAATTTTAAAAATTAAAATTTCATAAATTTTAAAAATCTGTAGGAAACGAAGTATAATAAGCGAAAAGTAGTCGAGTTTGGTATCAAATTAAAGGTCTCGTTCAGGAGAACACGAATATATATAAATTAAGTGGATTTGGGCGGCACGTGGTTCCGGCGGGTCCATATCCCGAAAAATAAAAGTTGCTCCGATCGCTACAAACTTGGGTTCATTTGAAAGCTATCATCACACTCAGTGAAAGTTATAATCGGGTCATCGCTCAAAAATGCGGTCTGCGAAAGTTATCCCTCTTTAAACCCCAAAAATGGGTGGTTCTAACACTTTTGGAGCGTTTAATCAAGGCTAGCAAAAGCTGTGAACAAAATCAAGTCAAGCCATTGGGTTACAACTTGCGTCTCACCATTATACACAAGTATGGAAAACTGCAGCTTTGGATCTTCATGCATGCATAAGATAAGCTAATTGTATGGGAGCGCGCGATTTTTTGAAATTTTTGAAATCTCTGATTTCTGATCTGAGCCTTCAGAAAATAATATACATTGTCATACCTAACGTGAATGACAAACTCTCCACAAAATTCACTCTTTTGGTCCAGTTTAAGTTTGCTAGACTATAGTAGATATTAATGGTCGTAGGCAAGTGTAGTAGGGAAATCTTGTTGCCATTTATTGTTCGCTGTTTTTTAAAATTCATACCCGTTCTTTTAATGTCTCTTCTATGTTCTGTCTATTTTCTATAAAATATCATTATCAATACGTTAGTTTCTCTTGGAACAATGGCGAAAACATAAATCGCAAAACCCTTGCTTATATTATTTTTGTTTTAGTCCTGATGCTACAAAGTACAATTACGATCATGTTGCTGCTCTGGTGAAAACGATGGATGAAGAATGGTCTGTTTTAACTATCACTGACGTTGTCTGGAACCATACGGCTTTTAGGTAATTTTTTAGCTTTTCTATTTTCTATGTTTTCATCATTTGATGTAGGCTTCGGAAACTTCTTTATCTTTGGACCTGTTTGACTCTATTTATATATATATATATATATATATAAGTTTCCATGCCTTTCTGGCCCATTCAACTCTCAATACAATCATTATTTAACCTGATCATGTTTCAACAATGTCTTTGGCGGGAAAAATCCCCCACTATTTCGGTTAAGTGAGTTTGAACATTACCAGTTCATTTTTTCTCTGTTCGTCTTAGGAGTCCTTGGCTGTTGGAACATCCAGAGTGCTCATATAATTTGGTTAATTCCCCTCATCTTCGTCCAGCCTATGTCATGGACAGGGCGCTTCATTATTTCTCATTGGAGGTGGCAGCTGGAAAGTATGCAGACCGAGGCCTTCCTCCAGAAGTTAATAATGGACATCATTTAGACGTATGAAACGATTGGCAATTAAATTATTAATTAATTGGCTTAATTAATTAATTAATTAATTAATAATTAATTAATTAATTAATTAATTGGCAATTAAGACGTACATAATTATATATTTATCTTTGTTCAACCTCCTTTATTGCTGCTGTTGCAGTGATTGAGTGTCTAACTATAACGGTTGTTTTTAACTTTTGTGATTTAGAAGTGAATACATTCTGACTTCAGCAGGACAGATTGGGTCAAAATAGCCACAAGTCTGTTTCTGACCTCAGTAGTTATATCTTTAATATCTTGAGTCGTATAGAGATCTATCATTCTCGTAACTTCATGTTTCAGATAATACGAGGTTTACTTCATGACATTGTTATTCCGACTCTAAAGCTGTATGAGTTTTTTCAAGTCGACGTTGACAAGCAATGCGCTCAGTTCGAAACAGAATTGCAGTGTAAGTGATTTCTGATTACATACCTTGTGCGGTGTCAAGAGTACATAATAGATAAGAGTGTGACAGCTGGCAAGCTGTCTGTTATCAGCTCAAGGTACATGCTCTGCAACGGCTGACCCCCCCCCCCCACAAACGTGTACCTAGTGACCCCCCTCAAACGAGTACCCAGTACACGTTTCTGAACGCTCACTCGCCGTATATTTACGTGTTAAAGCTCGAAAACACAACGCCTGCGTGCGTCCAATTTGTGTCCTCTTCGAGTTTTAGAACACAAAGATGTGCAAATTTCTTTGAAGTGAGCCTACACGTTTGTGTGGGGAGTCAGCCTTTAGCGTGCAGAGCATGTACCTAGAGACTGATAACAGAGAGCTTGCCAGCTGTCACATTCTTATCTATTATGTACTCTTGGTGGTGTAGATAAACACACGGGCTTATTTTCGGAGAGTATTTGTTATTTCCCTCAGAGAAAGTGGGTAAAAACTCTTGCCCTATCCTGGTCAGTGTAAAACGGATTTGTGTTTTCATTCTGTCATTGGAAATTTTTCCTCCCTCCCTCTCAGAGTTACCAGTTAATTGCCACTCATTCGTGATGAATTTGCTTATTTTTGTTTTTTAATTGTTACAGCTTCCGGAGGTCCGTGTAATGATCCTATCCCTGACGGGTCGAGTATGGACATTGCTCAAAATCCAGAATATCGTCGCTTTGGTTCCACTGTTGACATGAAACAAGCCCTGCTGTTATACAACAGGCATCGGTAAGTGGCTGAGGTTTTGCTTTGTTGCCGCTTCATCTTAGTCTTGCTTGCTGACTATATACAGGTTTTGGAGCTTCAACCAATTGTGCTGTAATTGTATAGCTAAGTTTTCTTTTCTTATTTTGTGTATTTTAAAATCCGTTGCCTTCAAGTGTACGTTCTGGGGGACCGTATATCTTACGTCAGAGGAGGCTAACAGAAGGCGTGATGATATGAGGTTAGTCCCTTGGCTGACGTTCGAAGGCGGGTTGTTCTGGCTGCCACTTGCAGCTGACAATGTTGGGTCAAGTCTTGTCTGTCGGACATTGTAGTGTATTCGGAGCTGTAACGAAGCGTTCTCCATATTGTTCTAGTGATGATAGTCGAACGGAGGCTGAACGCCAACGAAACTGTGTGAATACGTTCCGCAGTCGTCTCCATGAACTGAACAATCATGCGGCCGGAGTGTCCTGGTCAGACATGGAAGTTGCCATCAATGCTATTATGGGTAACTGTAATTAGTTTTATACCTTGAACTTAAGTTATTGCGTAACGTTTAACATGGTAGTTGTTCACAGTTGAATAAATTGGATTAAACTGTGTTGTTGTAATCATAGCCATGAAGATACGGTTACTTGAAGCAAGAGTCAAGCCATACTTCGATCGATTGGTATCTTCCTTACTGCCAATGCAAATGTCTCCATTTGTACTCATTTCTTTAGCATAGAATCGATAAGCGTTAGCTGTTGGCTGACTGACAATTTCATTTTCAATTTCTTACTCATCTCTCACGTTTTCCTATTAGGTTAATTATAGATTTATATTTTATGTATATGCCATTCATTTTCTTATGACGGTATAAGCTTCGATCGGGTACAGGGAGATGGTCCTCGTTTGCCAGTGGTGAACTCTGAACATGTCCCTCTGGTGCCACGATATCTCATCCACTATGGCCCCGAAGGAAGGGGCGGTTAAAGAGGAGGAACGGGAAATGTATGGACCGAATGGCGGCCATATTATGGCATGCAATGGATGGGTTATGAATGATGATCCTTTGAAAAATTTTGCAGAGCCACCGTCAAAGGTTCGTGCTGTCGATGCCGACGAATTGACTCTGGGCTTATTCTAGGGATTTATTCTTGGGGGGGGGGGGGCCCTCGGGGGGCGAGTCATTTTGGGGGGCCCTCGGGGGGCGAAAATTTTTCTGAAAATATGCTAAAAATTGCGCTATTTTTATAGCAATTGCTAAAAATAAGCGGCTTTAGTGCTTAAATAGGCAAAAATCGGCTTAAAAATCTACGGCGAAGCCGGGAAGCCGGAAAATTTTTGAAAATTTGGCCTTCTGAGCGATTTTTTTCTGGGCAAAAGTTGGTACCTAAAGGGGCACCCACTTTTTGGGGGGGGCGATTTTGGGGGGAAGGGTTTTTATGGGGGCCCCCCGCCCCCCCCCCCCCCAGTAGAATAAGCCCAGTTTACTTTATCTGTTATTTTGCGTATTACTTTAATTTAGAAGTAGCATTGTTTAGCTAGTACTTACATTGTACTCTTATTTTGTTGCAGAATTTCAGAGTAACAATGTACGTACTTTGTAAACGCAGTAGTTGTCCAGTGTACGACTTAGGCCCTACTTCTTTAAAGATTAAACGAATTAGATTAAAATTAATCCGCATTAAAGAAATAGCATCTCGGATTAAAGGGATTAAAATTTAATCCAGCGAGTTAAACGAGTTAAACGGATTAAATTTAATCCTATTTCTTTAATGTGCCTAGGATTAAAATTTTAATCTAATTGCGTTTCTTTATTCTCGGATTAAAAAATGGAAGAGTTGCTTTTAATCCGACCTGCTTATTCGCTGTTTCCTTAAAACTCAAGTTTAATCCGTTTAATCCGTTTCCTTCATTTTCAACTAGTTTTTAATCTTCGTGCAGCTACGCTGATTAAACGGATTAAAAGCTGGCGGATTAAAATTTCTAATAGCTGTTTCTTTAATGGCGGATTAAATGGATTAAAACCAAACCATTTAATCCGCGGATTAAAAATGGTGGGATTAAACGAGTTACCATTCATTCCGTTTGATCCAGCATTAAAGAAATAGCAATTAAAATTTTATTCCGGCTGATTTTTAATCCGTTTAATCCGACCATTTTAATCTTTAAGGAAATAGCCCTAAGATTCGTTGTCCTGGGGCAAAATATCAGGTCATTAAATCCACACGACTCGCTTTTCTCTTAATTCATGTTTTAGGTGTATCTGAAACGTGAACTGGTGTGCTGGGGTGATAATGTGAAGCTGAACTATGGGACTTCCCGTGAGTCTTGTCCCTTCCTTTGGGATCATATGCAGAAGTATACGGAACTTACGGCTCGTGTCTTCCACGGCCTGCGTATTGATAACTGTCATTCTACGCCTATGCATGTGGCTGAGGTACATTTCCTTCTTGTGTAAGTTTAGGATAGCTTCTCTAATTGCTCAGATCCGCGTCCGTAGCTTGTGAATGGCTTAAATTTGTTTCCTTCAGGTATAAGCGTAAGGTTGTGGTTACTTCCCAATAGATACAATGGCTTGAAATATCAAGTATTCTTTGGCGTGGGTGTGAGTTTAGTCATGCCTTTTTAATTTGCTCACCCGCTAAAGGCCGATGTGTTTTGGCCAAATGGACGATATGGGGGTTTGGCCATATCAGTTCGAGACTTTCCCTCCAGTGGGCGTAACGGTCTGTTGGGGAGTGTCGTAAAACATGCTCGAGCTGTTATGGTCTCGTTCCACTGTTCTGCTGTAAGTGTGGACGACAAGCCTTCGGCAAACTTCCTGCATTCGGTGACAGCAACCTTGTTTTAAGCAGGGTAGCTTGCATTGAATGCCCCTAAGGGGCCTCGCGACTGCTCACCGCTAGCGGGCGGGAAGGAATACTTACTTACTTTATTTTGCTCAATTGATTTGAGTTTGAGAGGGTAGTCAAATACCGGATAAGAGTACATAGTCTAAATATTGTCGTCATCCAATCCAAAGTGCTTGCTTAAGCAACTGTCATCTCCAAATTTCAAAGTGATTTTTACCTGAAATTCTGAATAACTACCAAAACTGCTTTGTCTGGTTTATTTGGTTTAAATGACCCTTATGCTCAGATGATTTTTAGGTGTTACATATATATTTTAGTATCTTTTGTCGTGTGCTCGGAAGGTACGTCCAGAATTGTACGTAGTGGCTGAGCTATTTACTGGACGCGAAGAATGTGTCAAATCCTTTTTGTGAATAGGCTTGGGATTACATCTTTAGTTAGAGGTATGATTTAACTTGTGCCGTGCGTGATTTTGGTGTTGTTTGTATTACATTATTTAAGTTAAAATGTGATCTTTTTCCGACCTGTGCAGTCCTTGTTCTCGTTCGATAATAAGTTACTTGTCGCTATTGATGGTCCAAAACTTGAATAAGCGGTAATTTGCTTTAAGCACATCGCTGGTGGAAGCATTCATTCTAATTGCCAGTTCACTCCTATGAAACTTGTGTAATTAAGCTAAACCCTAATTTTTACATCGATTGATGCTATCAAGAGTACATAATAGAATAAGAGTATGAAACTCTTACGCTACTATGTACTAAACATGCTTGATATGCTCGGGTCGCTAACTCGGGACCCCCCCCCCGAAAGTTTCGGGGAGGGGGTCCCACTCTACACTAATTACATGCTTTCATATAAGTGTGTGTCTGCTCGCTGATTCGCTAATTAGCTTAGGCTTACGATAGGCATTTTATTAGTAATTCTTAATTAATTAATTATAACTTTAATTAGGTTGATGTAATTAAAAAACTAATTCGGCAACTTTGTAGCATTTTTTCTGCTCTTTCCAATGATATAAAAATTGTTGCACAAAACAAAAATTCGTAGCAATGTAGTCTGCAACAATTTTTATATCGTTGGAAAGAGTAGAAAAAATGCTACAAAGTTGCCGAATTAGTTTTTTAATTACTTTAACCTAATTAAAGTTATAATTAATTAATTAAAAATTACTAATAAAATGCCTATCGTAAGCCTAAGCTAATTAGCGAATCAGCGAGCAGACACACACTTATATGAAAGCATGTAATTAGTGTAGAGTGGGACCCCCCCCCGAAACTTTCGGGGGGGGGGGGGGTCCCGAGTTGGCGACCCGAGCATATCAAGCATGTTTAGTACATAGTAGCGTAAGAGTTTCATACTCTTATTCTATTATGTACTCTTGATGCTATTTAGAGGCTCAGAGTGCTGGAGATTCTCACGAAGAAGGTCGTCTGGTCTATAAGTATGGTGGGGAGCCAGTGGGTGCCTTCATTCAGCCTCCTCTGCAGCCCCTGGTTCCAGGCATTGCTCATGCCATGTTTCTGGACCTGACTCACGATAACCCTTCTCCCATCGAGGTACCAGAATTTAACCGGCTAGAAACTTGGTTAAAAAGTGTCACGGTACAATTTTTGAATTAAGGCTATAGAAAGTACATAGTTACTCAGCGGTGAAAATTCGTGTGTATGTATATTATTTCAAGGATATACATTGATGAAACAAATAAAAGGACAAACATAATAACACGGACAAAATAGCTATAGTTGTTTAGTGTACAGACAAAATAAGTACAGTCCGGATCTATTTGTAGTAAAGATTAGTTTGTTACATGTTCTTTTGTTGTCCGTTTTCTAGTCTAGAACAGGTGTATGATCTCTTCCCTTCTGCAGCTCCATGTCTGGATGCCTGTTGTGCAACTGGTGGCAACCGGGGCTACGATGAGCTGGTTCCTTATCATGTATGTACGTGTGTTGGATCTCATTAACTGCGTTAAGCCTTATACATGTACATATAGCTGGCTTCTTAAACATAGGAAAATGAAAAGGCAAAAAGTTTTTTGTGTCAGAAAAATTCGCTGTATGAAATATACAGTGCAACAAATTCACCACATATTATTAAGGACGTATTTAAAATTTTAGCTAGCTACTTTTTGCAATTCTGTTGAGTGACAAATTTTTGGCGAAATTTCATGAAAAAATAGGACCTACAGTATTCTTTCGCTCCTCTGTTTCTCTAATTTTGGGTCCAGATCGCTTGGCATATGGGTCGGGAAACCTGAGGCAAGAACCCTTGCACACCTCCAAAAACCGTGCCACCAGGACTGGGTTTGGTACAGTACAGATCCTGGGTAGGGGCCACCCCCAACATTTGCACCTGTTGGGTAACTAAGGCCAGGGCGGGTAAAGGAGCAAGTGCGCCACCCTCATCGTCTTCTTCTCTTATCGCGGGCACAATGGACTGGTTTCTCTTCCAATTCTGTGTCTGTAGGAGATCAACAGATAGCAATGGCATACTTCAGAACGTAGTTGGGACAGGAATACGTCTCTGGTTCCTCGACAGCCTGGGTTCCTTATCGTCCGGTGGATTTTATAAGAATAGATTGACCGACTGTACATACGGAATGAGCACTGATTCTCATTTTCTAATATTTTCCAGCAGTCTGCTTAAGCTTCAGCTCCTCTCTAGAAGCCCCTCAGGACATATATTCTCCGGCCCGTCCATTTTCTGTGCCGGCAGTAGCCGAGCCATCCGTATAGGCCAAGATCAGAAATTCTCGTGCCATGGATTGTGCCTCACTCCGCTATTGGATTGTGCTGTTGATATTAATGGTGGGGACTAGTTCCCACGTCGTTTTGGGAGGAATTGATGGCCTGGATTCAAGAGGAGAGTTCTGAAGCTCCTGGAAAATAGCTGAACTTTCTGCGTAGCTCCTCCACGAGGTGATTGACAGATGATTCCACGGTTACTGGCTGGCAGAGACAATTAGTTCTAGTATGTAGTGAGAGATCTTTTCCGTAATTATGCTTTTGATTGGTGCCAGACCTGCCTCCGAAAGAACACCATCAGTCGGAGCAGTAGCAGTGCAACCAGAGATCAGCCTCGCTGCCCTGCTGTGGCATTCTTTCGCTTCTCCTGAACGATTGACAACAGTTACAGAAATGACGAATAGTTAGCTGCACTCTACGCATAAAAAGTATTTTGTGTATCCTGTGAAAGTATTTGCAAGTTTCTATCGTCGCAAGCTCAAAAATTACCACAAAAACAGCAAATTTTGCTAAAATAGCCGTTTTTCACAATTTTCTCAATCTTTTGCTAATTTCTCACTCACTATGTAGTAAAATCCATGCCTGTCACATAAGGTGGCCAAAGTAATGCGTCAATATTGAACATATTTGCTATGGCGGCACCATTCATCTTTATCACATATAGGTGAAAATGCCATTTTTTGAATTTCCCAAAATATGCCCAAATTTGGTATAAATCGATAGCTAATTGAAAGAGGAATAACTTTCTAATAGAACTCTATGTCAACAATGCTGTCTGTGCAAGTTTAAAGTGAGTTAATGTTATACAGGGATGTCGCGTTCGATCTCCACCTGTCCCTGAAGGGCTCATCACTGGAATTTTCTAGTTTTCTAGGTTTGAACCTGAATAACTCTGTCACAGTTTAATTTCGAACAATAACATTTTGTCTTGTTTTGGGAACATTTGAGCATACGTGAACATGAGCGAACTCGTGAAATTCGATTTTTTACCTCTTTAAGTTTTGAAGACTCTTTTGTTGTTCTTCGTTGTTGTTCCAGTGAAATTTTGTTTTTGTAGTTACATGTTTTCAATGATAAATGATTGTATTTCTCGTGGACGGATGAGCATAATCATGGTATTGGCCAGTTTAACAAGAAATATGTCATCATTGACGTAAAGGAAGCCCTGTATAGGCTGCATTATGAGCTAGGATCTACAGGGTTTAAACAGGTAGGTAAACGACCGCTCGAAGCTTTGAGACATTCCTCTGAGGGAAGGTCTGCGCACCCTCTCTCTTTATTTCGTTTAAAAGACAGCGTACACCATCCATTAAAACGGACAACATGTTGTTATTTGTATAATTCTTTGCCTCTCAAAAGATTACGCACCTTAGGAGAACTCTTCAAGCTTGGTCTTGGAACAGTCAAGGAGCAGTTGTAAAGAGATTATTTTTTGAAACGTCATAACTTTCGCACTTTTGTGAGTTGGAAAGACCTTTATACATCATTTTAAAGCTTAGAATCTGTAGATTCTCATGAGAGTACGAAACTAGTAAAAATCCGCAAAAAATTGTGAAAATTTTCTGACATACTTACATCTGACAGGCTGAATATAGACCAAACATTTTTGAACATCGATTTCTCAAAACTGTGGAATCGGCCAGAATTTTTTCTTGTGCTGTCCTATAAAGGACATGTGGGCCGAGGGACATTTTTTTGGATTTGGCTCAGCAGGTCATAACGGTCAAGAAAATCTATTAAATGTGCGGTGACACGAAATTTCGCAACTTTGCATTGAGTTTTTTCGCAACTGGAGACGTTTTAGCTCAAACCAAGAAAAATGTCCCTCCGCAATAGTGCGAATTCTCATCCTGTCAAAAATCACGCGAATCCATTGGGTAGTATTTGAGAAATCGATGTTCAAAACAAATAATCGCAGTTGTGCCAAAATGGTTTTTCGGCCAAATCTTTAGCTTAGAGCAACAAACTCCGGCTAATAGGCATTGATAAAATGTGCAATGAGACTGTGTATCGATCGAGTATAAATAAACCAAAATTGTCCGTACGATTTGATAGTAATTTTGAAAAAACTGATTTTCTCAAAAACGGCCATTTTTGGACCCCAAAAATCGTTTTTTGCTTATACTTACTTAACAACAAGAGATAGCTCAAAAAGTTGTAAAAGCAAAAATGTTCATTTTTGTTCCCTCTTTCCAACCATACCAACAAATCTGGTGTCTCGACTATATGCTGAGAGAATAATGGCAAAAACCAAAAATTTCCTATCTTTGCATCTAAAAATGCGGGACTTGTCCCAGAATGTTAAAGAGTACCGAAATAGCATAGTTGGAAAGTTTCATCCACTTTCATAAAGAATTAAAGCCTATAGGGTCAAATTTACACAAAACGATACCAGCACCTTAAGATTAGCTTTTGGTTTGGTGGGCACACGCCTGGTTACCTAGGAAAGCCTCTTGATATCCGAAGCTGATCTTATGGTTTTACTTTTAGTCTTAGAAGAGTTTGTAGTAAAGTGTGCAATAGGTTTACTGTTTCGGGTTTACGTTGATCAGGTAACCAAAGATGTGGTAGCTGTGACTCGTCATAATCCAGATACTCACCAGAGTGTAATCTTAATTGCCAGAACCGTCTTTGATGAGGCTGCTTTTTCACGTCGTTCTTTCATACAGCCTTTAAGTGTTCCAGGTATAGAGACTGTTGTGAATGTCGATTGTGAAGGAATATTTTATTAGTAGTGGTCAGTGTTCCTTCCAGCCAGATAGTACTATTACCAATCAATTGGTAGTTAGGTTATTCCGATTAGTTGATTTGGGTCACGACGTTGGCATGAAATGGAACAGCTATGGAATCTTTTCAGATGGTGTCTTGTGCAACGCTTCTTTTGGTTCTAGGTGTTATTGAAGAAGTAATTCTGGAAGGCCGGCTGGTTGGAAATCGTGACTCCAAGTCGCCTGGTCATAGTCCTGGTATAAAGACGAACAAGCCAAAGCTATCAAATGCGGGAAATGATGCATTTTTGCTGGGTCTAAACGATTATCAACTGGAGATCAGAGAGCATGTTAAGTACGTTTGTATCTTTTACTTGTTTGGTTTGTTCAACTTTCAAATTTTTGTGACAGAAAATTTCGGAGCAAAATGGGAATGGGTTCTTTTGTACAGGTGAGGGAGCAGTTCTGAGTTTTTTGTTATTTCATTTTTCTCTTCAGGCTCTTAGGTACGTACTCATCTACGCAAGTTATTGCGTTCAGAAG
>JASAND010024249.1:0-51978 GCA_030248195.1 Trissonchulus latispiculum
AGCAACTTGTAGTAATCGAAAATTCCTTATCCCAACTGACCTTTTAAGGGCAACAATTTTCAGATGTACGCGTTTACAGATGTACGCCTTTTTGCTAAACTTTGGACGAAACGTTGGCCCAAGGGGAGGTCGAGAACGTAGATTTTATACGTACAATCAAACGTTTTAAAGAAGTTGTGGCTTTGGAGATATGACGAAAGGCAGTCATGCTTAATTTGCTGCAGGTACTCTAGAAAAGGATTATGTGTATATTCTCCGACTTGCTTTGCAATTTGATTACGTTAGCAAGAAGAACGTTTGTTAAACTGTAAAGTGTCTTTAAGCTACGAACTGCTTATCCCAACTGCCCCTTTAAGGGCAACCATTTTCAGAAACATTCCTTATCCCAACTGCCCCTTTAAGGGCAACCATTTTCAGAAACATTCCTTATCCCAACTGCCCCTTTAGGGCAACCATTTCCAGAAAAGTTCCTTATCCCAACTGCCCTTCCAAGGGCAACCGTTTCCAGGGAATATATATATATCTACCTTATCCCAACTGTCCCTTTAAGGGCAACCATTTCCAGAAAAGTTCCTTATCCCAACTGCCGTTTCAAGGGCAACCATTTCCAGGGAATAACCTTATCCCAACTGTCCCTTTAAGGGCAACCATTTCCAGAAAAGTTCTTTATGCCGACTGCTGTTTCAAGGGCAACCATTTCCAGGGAATGTTCCTTATCCCAACTACCCCTTTAAGGGCAACCATTTTCAGAAAACAACACGGAAAATACTCTTTATTCCCCGTTTGACCGAAAATCCACGCTACAAAATAACCTGCCTAATGAAAGAAGCGGCGGCAAACCGTTCATGCCAGTTTAGCTTGTTGGGTTGTCGCATTTTTTTAAAAAAAAGACAACCCTTTGATATGGCTAAGTTTCTTTATTTATTTATTTATTATTCCGGTCAACATTTGTGTCCCCCCCCTTTTTCTCGAGATTGGCTGGACCGATCGGGCTGAAATTCTCACCATAGTTGTAGGGTGACCTGAAGTGCTCCCGTTTGTAAGGGCATCCCGATATCTCCCGGATTCCGGGAATGGCGGCTCCCGGAATTTTTAAAAATGGTAAGGGGGGACCAAGGGAAACGTAAAAATTTTTTGTCTCCGATTTCGCTGGAAAGTTGGTCATAGGGTAATTCGACCGCGCTGATTTCGAAACCGAAAACGAATTTTCCGGAAAATTTACGGATTTCGAGATATTCGCCCCGGAAAATATCGGAATTTGAAAATTTTCCCCAAAAGTGGTCGATATGGAGCTCAAATGAAAGAGCTCGTCGAGCTGGACAACTTTCCTTCTTGCGACATTTTCCGGAAATGCGTCTAGCGAAAGTTATAGCCGAAAAACTGAAAATCCGGGAATTCACGAAAACCCGGATTTTGGACTTAAAAATTTTTTGTCTCCGAGTTTGCTCAAAAGTTGGTTATAGGGTAATTCGACCACGCTGATTTCGAAGCTGGAATCCAAATTTCCGGAAAGTTTACGGATTTCGAGATATTGGACCCGGAAAATTCCGGATTTTGGAAAATTTTTCCGAAATTGGTCTATATGGTACTCAAATGAAAGAACTCGTCGAGCTGAGCAACTTTCCGTCTTGTGACATTTTCCGGAAATGCGTCCAGCGAAAATTACGGCCGAAAAACTGAAAATCCGGGAATTCCCGGAAAAACCGGAATTTTAAAAATTGTCCTTAAAGTTGTCAATATGGTACTTATTCGAAAGCTCTCAGCGAGTAGGGAAAAAGTTGTGATAGGGTCAAAGTCCGAAAATGTTCCAAAACTGAGTTTTAGCCCGAGCCAATATAAGCACAGAGGAATAAGAGGAAAATGGCTGCGACAACCCGTTGATGCCGGTAGGATTTATTATTATTATTATTCTTCTTCTTCTTCTTGTCCCCCCCTATTAACTCAAGCTAGGCTCAACGCCCGGAGCTGAAATTTGGTGGGTATGTGGGGGTTGGTCCCAAACCTGGCCCATTTTAATTTCATCGCTCTAGACCCACCCAGTCGACCAGGACAGGGAATTTAAAATTTAAATTTTTAAAAATCGAAGGTGGTGGTTCTGGTTCTCTGTCAAGGCGATTCTCAAAAGCAGGTGGGTGTCCCCCCCCCCCTAGAACTCGAGATTGGGAAGGGGTACAGGGTTGGTTCATACCTCATTTTGAAGAGCGTGAAAAGAAGGTGTGCATCCGTGAATTTCATCACTCTATCTCCACCCAGTCGACCAGGGCAGGGAATTTAAAATATAAGTTTTTAAAAATCGAAAGTGGTGGTTCTGGTTCTCTGTCAAGGCGATTCTCAAAAATGGTCAAAAAACTTTTGTTTCCAAATTTGTTGAAATGACGGTCATAAGGTAATTCGGGGTCGCAGATTCCATATCTGCAATCGAAATTTTTGTAGGTTTTGAGAATCTCGAGATATGGCCAAAAGTTACACTGTTGGAGACCGCAAAAGTGAGCAAACTGCCCAGAAACCCGTAATATCTGTGTTTTTTGAACTCGTTAGTCAAGTTTAGCCGGTGGATTTGCTAGGACACCCTTTAAAAAGAAGTGTCAAGTAACTTGTGGCGATATTTAATCGAAAATTCCTTATCCCAACTGCCTTTTTATGGGCAACCATTTTCAGAGGAAGGTGTCAAAAATGGTCGAAAACTTTTTCTCTCCGATTTGGTCAAAAAGTTTGTCCTGGGGTAATTCGGGGACGTAGATTCCAAATCTGCAATCGAAGTTTTTCTAGCTTTTGTGAATCTCGAGATATGGCCAAAAGTTACACTGTTGGAGACCGCAGAACTGAGCAAACTGTAAAGAAACGCCTAATAGTTGTGTTTTTTGAACTCATTAGTCAAGTTTAGCCGGTGGATTTGCTAGGACACCCTTTAAAAAGAAGTGCAAAGTAACTTTCAGCGATATTTAGTAGAAAATTTCTTATCCCAACTGTCCTTTTATGGGCAACCATTTTCAGGTGAAGGTGTCAAAAATGGATAAAAACGTTTAATATCCGATTTGGTTGAAAAGTCGGCCATAGGGTAATTCGGGGACGCAGATTCCAAATCAGCAGTCTAAATGTTTCTAGCTCCCGTGGATCTCGAGATATGGCCAAATGCTACGCTGTTGGAGTCCGCTAAAGTGAGCAAATTGTTTAGAAAAGCCTAATATCAGTACTTTTTTCGAAGCCGGTAGTCAAGCTGAGCTGGTGGATTTGCTAGGACTCCCTTTAAGAGGGTGTATCAAGTAACTTTTAGCAATATTTAGTGAAAATCTCTTATCCCAACTGCCCTTTCAAGGGCAACCATTTCTAGAAAAGTTCCTTATCCCAACTACCTTTTCAGAGGCAACCATTTCCCGAGAATCGACGCTACAAACTTAGCTGCCTGAAGAAAGAAGCGGCGGCAAACCATTCATGCCAGTTTAGCTTGTTTTTATTCACTTTTGGTGGATTCGCTTTGCCGGAATTTTGGGTCAAAAAGTGGTATTTTTCGAAAAAATCTACTTTCAAATTTTGAAATACCACGTATATCAGATGAAAGCGGACACCCAGGCGGTCCTGAAAATCCAATCAAAAAATTTTTTTCGTTGAGCGAGTGGCGAGTAACAACCAGTCAAAGTCGAAAAAGCGGCAAAGATCAAAGGATTTTGAAAATCTAAAAAATGGAGTAACTCACGCAATTTTCAACCAACAAAGCTGAAATTTGGTGTGTAGGACATTCGGGCAAGGGGAAAATTTTCCTGAAAAAATCGTGGTTGTAGCATTTACCAATCCTTCTGGACATATAAAAGCGGCACCCTTTGAAATCGCACGGGAAATTTCAAAAAACTTTTTTCACGAGAAGAAAGATCTCATCATTCCGGTTCAGAAAATATATAATTTATGGCAGTTATCTTGAAGCGTTTACGAGATATAAAGCAAACAATTTCGCTTTCTACATTTTTTGGTCAGACTTTAGTCCTCTTTTGTTTTTGAACCTAGCCCTATATTAAGCCTTTTTAAGACTAGTCCTCTCTTGATTTTGCAACCTCACCATCACCCATATTACGTTTTCATGCTCCAGAGGAGCATTTTTATTTCTTGTATTTTCAGCTGGTTTTTAATTTTAAAACCCCTAGAGCTTTAATCTAAGCTTTGTGACCCTCTCGAACGAATCAGTATATAGATCATGAAGTAAGCTTATACCGTTTACTGGCTTTATTTCTTGGCGGTTGTTTATGGAGGGGAGGGGGCTTCAGAAGGTCCCCCCCAATTAATGGGGGGCTCACCCTAAAAAGGGGGGCATATTTTTTAAAATGTTTTCAAATGTTTTTACATTTTAACATGTAAAAACCTGCGAAAATACGCTAAAAAATGACTGATATATAACTCATTGCACTCTAAGACGAAAGGCCCTATTCTTATAATACTGTAATCAGGAGAAATAGCTGATTTTAGGCTAACGAAAGTACTGGGGTTGGGAAGATCAAAAGAGGTCGAACTAAAATGGCCTAAAATCGCCAAGAATACAGTGAAATTGGCCGGTTTTTTACGTACAAAAATTTCCGACTTTTCAAAATATTCAGTTAGCAGAAGAAACGGCGATTTTAGACCAAAAGCCTATTTCGGCGAGGCCGGAAACATGTTCTTAAGTTTTTGACCAAACATCCTTTGGGGTTTCTCAAGGTGAGTGGGAGCGGGTCGCCCAAGAACAGTGGGGAAGGCTACAGTCGAGTGCGGGTGAAAAACTGAATAGTGGGAAACTGGGGGCAAACCACTAAAGCAAACAAATATTCGTGATTGCTTTCCCGGTTTGATGGGGGTTCGACCGATAATAATACTTCCTTCCTGTTTTCTCGGGAGGGGGGTCAACAGCCAATCAGATTCTGTCAATAACAGCTTGTTTTGGGGGATTCTCCCCTAGGGAGAAACATTCGCGTATTTTGGTCAGAGCATTGTTATGCAATTGTGAGCAAACAAGTAATGGTCGAGCGCCTTACTTTTCTTCTTATTATTATAACACTGAAATTGGGGACTTGTGAAGCCCTCCTCCCCAAACGATTAAAAATGGTTGAATCGCGAGTTCGACTCTCACAGGTTGTCCGATTTTTCTGGATGTCAGGCTGCGGTGCAACTTTCTCCCGTTTCAGTCTGTAGTTTAATCCCATAAAACTTATAAGAAATTTTGTTTTTGTTAATAACCTAATACTGAATAAATTGTTTACCTAGTAGTATTAATTTAGTTTACTCCATTGACATTTACTTTCTTGGCTCCATTTTAGACAATGAATTGCGAAGGTGTCAAGTGTGTACGACGATACAAACCTGCCTAGCTGATAGAGTATTATTTTTGTTTGATCGTTTATATTTTAAGTATCATTATTTAATTATGTATGTTGCTATATTTTTAATATAGGTTTGTTTAGTGTTAAATACTTTCATCATTCAGGTTGTAAGTGATACAGTATTGTCAAAGTCTAATTAAATTTAACTCAATGCTCATTGCTCATGAAAGAGTTAAAAGAGGAAAAGTATAGCTTGAGTGGAATTAAACTAAACTGGAATTAATTTAAATTAAACACTAGGCTTCTGGTTGGTGATATGGTTGATCATTAGCCCTTTAGGAGGCCTTCTTTCTTGGGTTGCATAAAAATGTTTTCGAGTTTTCGAGTGCGTTCATATGTAGTGTAGTAACTAAACTGCGCTAAACGTTTTTCACTCTTGCAAGTCGAATTGTAAGTAATATGCGAGAAAGTTCTCGAGTCAAGAATTCTGGTAGCTTTTTTAACCTAGAATTTTTGCCAACTGATGACCTACTCTCAGGAAATTTATGAAAATCTTGTGACTTTAAAATTCCTATTCCAGCTGTTTCAATTTAGTTGTTCAAATAAATCGCCATAAGAGTGACTATAGATAGGTTTACTTTTACTTTTGCTAATTTTTCAGCACAAAATAGGGGTTATTGTTTGTTATTGAAAACCGCTTCAGAATTCTGGAACTCGAGAAGTCGAAAAAGTTTTTTTATGAAATTGGCCCCAAAAAACTGTTCTAATTCGCTTCCAACTCAGCCGGGGTTCTGCCTTTTGATCTAGTGTTATATTTGCTTCACTTTTTATACATTTTAAATTTAAAATAAATTTTAAAGTGTGTAAAAACGAGTTTCTGTCAATTGATTATTTAGCTGTATTTCTGGCTTTATCACACGTCTCTGTTAGAGTGTTTAGGTTGTTGTAGCTTTCTAATAGCTGAACTGTTTGTTTTCTAATTGATTTTTATACTTGGTTGATGATTTTTTTACTTAGTTTTAATTTCAATTTTTTAATTCTTGATTCATTCCTGTGTATTATTCCGCTGATTCTAATTAATGCTGGCTGTGATTTCAGTTTGTGATTATTTTATTTTTATCTTTTTTTAATTTATATACGTATGTAGTACTATTTTATCACAGTATTTATGCTTGTTTGTTTGTGGCACGGACTTGGGATAACTAAATTTGAATTTTTATTCAAATTGTAATGTCTTGTTTCTACCTCCGTCTAGTTGGGTAAAGCGAATTGTTAATGGTATTTAATTTTGGAATATTTTTGCTCAAGGTTTTTCATTGAGTTTTTACGGTTTTTAGTTTTTCCATGTTGACTTTGTGTCTTACGGTCATATCCTATTAATGATGTGTGTACCATGATTTTTATAGTGAATAAAAGAGGTATCTTTTTGGGATCATATCAAGCAAATCTTCCCCTTGAGAAAAGTTGTTTAACTTCAACAGATTATTTCTGGAGAAGCAACGTTTAAAACAACTTGCTGCGTCTGAGACAAACCATTTTGCTGGAACCCGTTGCTTACAAATTTTATTTTTAGAAATCCATCAAAATTAACGATTTTACTGGTTTTGGCTAATCTTTACTGTAGAAAACGTTTAACAATGAAGTCACAGCGAAACTGTTGTATCATTAGAAACAGAATGGGCTTTCAACGATGTGCAGCTTAACTCGTAACTTTGCTTCTATCTAGAGAAATAAGCTGTGGTAGTTGGCAATATCTCTCAGGGGGGGGGGGGGACTTGCTTGATACATGATTTTTTGTGAAAGGGAGGAGCGAGCCGTAGTAACTTTATGTAAGACCAAATGTATAAGCCGGGATGGCCGAGTGATCTAAGAGGTCTTTGGTTCGAGCCCTGGAAGCATGCGTCCCCAGCTGTAGCCAACTCAGTTTAACTGGCTGGTACTTAAATGGCTACCACTACGGTGGGAAGGTAACAGGAGTCTAGGCAGAAGGGCCGCCCCTCCCCCCTTCCACGGATGCAGTCATCATTTGAGGTGACACTCCTATCTCTACGGCTGAGAATCCGGGTTGAGCAGGTGTCCATGTTCATGTCCTGTGGCAACATGGAGATATCTTCAGGTCAGGAGAAGACCTTTTTAATTTTTAAGCAAGCAATCGGACATAAAGTTGTCGTAAACTGCTTTCAGTGCATTTGTAGTTTCATTCAGCATCTAACAAAACTGATGGTCCTACCAATTGCCGTTAGAAAAGAAACTAAACTAAAACAAACTTTTACACGAGACCTCAACTTTGAGGTGAAATTTTATACTCGATGACGACTTACGACTTTAATTTTAAAAACTCGTTAAAATATACCGTTTGGACAATAAAATGTGTAAAAATCAGCGGGATCGGAGAAAGTCGAAAAATGACCGAAACTTGGACCCCCTTAAGTTAGAATTTGAACTCAAGCATTGCAGGTTTGATCGTAGGTCGTTACGTTCACATTTTTATATAATACCTATTGTGCAGCAAACTCTGGCTAAATCAGACGAACTTTCACTGTTTCTTAAGTCTTTTTAGTATATATATACCTTCAGTCCATGCATAAAACATTTCATGTTTAAATCTCGATCAGAATAATGTACTGCGTAATATGATATTTTACTGAACTTATCAGTCCAGATTTGCACAAGATTACGTATATCGGGGGCTGATCTATGTCAAAAATCTGACTTATAAAATTATGCATGCAAAATATTTACAGCTGTGCAAGCGAGGGCAGCGCTAAATTCGTAGGAAATCCCCACAGATAAAAGCGATTCTGTGTTTCGACAATTTGATGTGAATTTTGACACTATGAGCTTAGCCTCGGCAATGCTACTGTTTGTTACTACATTTTGCTTGTTAAATGTAAGCTTTAATAAACATTTTTAAAGAGCTCCTTTGCAGAAAAAAGCAGCATAAGGTTAAAAACTTTAAGTGGAGAAAGCTGGTAAATGTTTGCACAGAACTTGTTTCACCTAAATTTGGTTTGCACGTTTTTAAGATGAATTAAGTTAATGTTAATTTTTAAATTTTAAAATTCTTTTAGGAGCTGGTTTTTGCTGATCCAATAGTGCCCACCAAGCCATGGTTGTTTCCTCAGTACTATAAAGGTAACACATCTCACAGGTTTTAACCTAAACGCTTAGAACCAGATTTTATAAATTTTGATTTTTAAATTTGAGTTATCATTAATCCGCCAAGTAGTTTTTTGAGCTGGCACTTATGGAAATGGTAGCTACAACTGTGTAGCAACCAACCATCGAAAATCATTCTGTGCTTTAATGCATTTTCGGAAACGGTATACAGGCGACAGAGAACCTTAAAATATGACTGATGTTTTAGGCAATTAAATTAGTGGTAAACTGATATAAAGCATTTACAATGTAGATGTCGCCTTCCATCAGTGATTTTGGTCTTTAGTCAATTCCAAGCCTACAAGTAGTAAACCTTAACAAACATCAGTAATAATTATAAATAATAATAATAAATATTAACTAATAATTAAAAGCTTGATTTGTCAATTGCATTCTAGAATGCCATTCTGCCAACAGTACCGCTTCCACCAACAACCGTCTGTGCAACAATATGGCTGTAGATTATTTGAAGGTGAAAAATCTGATGCCAACCTGGTCTGTCACTAAAATTTTCAGAACTGGCTACAATTCCTATAATGAGGAACTGAAAACTGCTGGAAAAGAGGTAATTTTCAGGATTGCTCCGGATTGGATTAGTAGCCCAAAATTTTAAATTTTGTACAAAAACCGGCTTTGGAGAAACCTTCGGAAAGTGGAGGTTTCATCCTTCCTTCCTGGGCTATTCAAATGAACTGCATTTTATCAAGAGTACATAATAGATAAGAGTATGACAACAGGCAGGCTCTCTGTTATCAGAGCAAAAACTATGCTATGCGCGCTATCGGCTAACCCCCCCCCACAAATTGACCCCCTTTCACACCGCCCCTATATGGGTACATAGTTCCAAACGGGGGTCGCTCACTCGCTTAGTATGTTTTCTACATGCATATGTTAAACATACACGCTTGCACCCTGTTCCCAAATTAGGCCTCGGTTAATCATAACGTGTAATTATGCAAAGCAGTGAGCGACCCCCGTTTGGACCCCGTACCCATATAGGGGCGGTGTGAGAGGGTGTCAATTTGTGGGGGGGGGTTAGCCGATAGCGCGCATAGCATAGTTTTTGCTCTGATAACAGAGAGCCTGCCTGTTGTCATACTCTTATTTATTATGTACTCTTGATTTTATTAAGATATTGTAATAGAAAGAGTGAGACACTCAGCTTTCCCTAGTGCTTTAAGGTGGTCGTCGTGGTATCCTTTTGTGCAGTGCTTTTGTGGTGATTTTGGAAACGCTATGGCTTGCGGAAAGAGCGTTACGAGACTAGCAAAAGTAGCTGACAAATTAGCAAAAATGTTCTGACATAAAGGCAGAATATAATAGACTTATAACTTTTAGAAAATCGGCTTCTCAAAACTGTAGAATCTGTCAAAAGTTCTTTTTGTGTCACGACATAAAGGACATTGTGGGCCGAGGAACATTTTTGGATTTTGCTGAGCAGGTCTTAATGCTCCAGAAAGTCCACCAAATGTGCTGTGACACGAAATTTCGCTACTTTGCATTACGTTTTCTCGCAACTAGAGACGTTAGCTCAAACAAAAAAGACGTCACTCCGCAACAGTGCCAATTTCCATTCTGCCAAAAATCACGCTAATCCATTGGGTAGTTTTTGAGAAATCGATGTTCAAAGCAAAATGATCACAGCATTGCCAAAATGATTTTTGAGCCAAATCATTAGCTTAAGGCAACGAAGTTCAACTATAAAGCATTGATGAAATGCGCAATTAGACTGTGTATCGATTGAAGTATAAATAAATCAAAAATTATACGCTATAGATTTGGCAGTGAGTTGGAAAAAACTAATTTTCTCTAAAACGACCACTTTTGGACCTCAAAATCGTTTCTGGCTTTTACTGACTTTACCACTGGAGATAGCTCAAGGGTTGTAAAGCAAAAATGTTCACTTGGGGCCACCTTTCTTGTAGTAGCAACCAATCCGGTGTATCGGCTACCTACTGAAAGTGTAATGCCAAAAACCGAAAATTATTTTTCACTTAAAAATGCGGGACTGGTCCCGGAATGTTAAACAGCACCAAAATAATATGTTTGGAAAGTTTCAAACACTTTCATCAAGAATTGAAGCCTATAGGATCAAATTTACCCAAAGCGATGCCAGCACCACCGAAATCCGAAGATTAATACCGCTTACCGTTGTTAACCATGTGTTTATATGCTAAGGAATTAAAATTAATCTTATTGACGCAGCAGGACGCTAGTGATAGTAATAATCAGACTCATTTCATTTATATATAAACGAACTCTTAACAATGTTAAACGGTACAACCTCCAAAATTTCGGAGGGGCTGGTACTCTGATACATGTAATTTTAACATGAGGTATTAGAACGGAATTTGCAAAGTTATGCGGATATTTATGAAGGAGCACAACACAAACATCGGAAAAATATGATAATTAAATTTTTACCTGAATCTCACTGAAACTGGGAGCACCCAGTGAAATAGTGCACATACGTGAATAAATTTAATTACCAAAACAAACGTATGCCCCTGGGGAAAAATAGGTGAAATGAGTGCTATCTTATGTAATGTGATGTAGTGCAACACTGCACTAAGTGAAATATCAAAAAATTAAGCCATTAGCCTATCAGATGAGTTTTAGTTCAAACGCATATAACCGCACAGTTAACAAGATTGAGCGGTACCACTCCTCAGACTTCGGTCCTAATGTGCCGAGCATCTAGCAGGCTTAAAGCACTAGGGAAAGCTGAGTGTCTCACTCTTCTCTTCCTATTATAAACTTAATTATATTATATTATTATTATTATAAACCTAGCTTTTGTTAATATGGAAATAAAATAAGAGAACATAAAAGATAATGAAATAAAATAAAAGCTTGTTTCATGAACAGAGAAAGTATCTATTAATCTAAATAAATAATAAAATTAATTATACATGTTGATGGCCGTTGCCGGTGCACAAACTTTTGTGCTGTCATAAATCTGCATAGTGCATTGCATGAATTACTGCGCTGCTTTCAGATGTGCAAGGACATGTCAGCCCTGGCCTCAGCACTGCCCGATTGCTGCGATGTGCGGTGCTTTTGCGAGGAAATAAATTCCACCCCCAGCCCGGCCCCGGAGTCACCCCCAGTTTGCGAGGGTCGACTCCAGGCCGGTGGGGAGCAGGAGTCACTCTTGACCGGTTTGGTCGACTATGCCGTAATTCGACTCTTTGAAGACCTCGAATCCCTATTCGGCAAATTCTGGTCCTATAACGAGTCGGACCAAACCGACGCTCTGGATAGTCTATTTGGACAGCTTTGAAAAACGTTTTGAGGAAAAATAAAGACGTTCACAGAAAAATAGAAAACTATGTAAATTTCTGATTTTTCTTTGTTTAGCTCATTTTGTTTTGTGGTGTCAATAAAGTTTGTAACATGAAGATGCTGCAGTCTTTGGCAGTTTGGGATTTTCGAATTCTTCGGTTTTGATTCAGTTCTTAAAGCACCCTTTCAAGAAAGAGTAGAGTTGAGTTAAACTTAGATATTTTAACAATAATTTTAATTCCATTCTAACTTGACTTTCCCGCTTACTGTTTCAGTTACAATTTTAATTTTACCTGTGCGCAAAAAGACCATATAAGTGTCAAACCGCATACGCAGAAGCAGCCTCATAATAATATTTGTACAGGAAGTTGTCACTTTCGACAAGAGTTCATAATTCTATTATATATTAGAAGAAGAGTAAGCCACTAGAGGGCTTCTCTTCTTGGCATTGCGTAACGGTGCTCCAACCACAATACGCGAATGTTCCCCCGTTTGGGGGGGGTCGACCGAATCGACATTGCAGAAACCCCCCCTCCGTTTGGTGGGGGGGGGGGGTAGAGCAGAGGATTACGGTAGTTTTTGTTCTATTCGAAAATGGGTCCCCGTTTGGGGGGGGGTCACAAAAAGTGGTCCCCGTTTGGGGGGGGGGTCGCCAACAGCCAATCAGAATGAGCAAAACTTAGCCTGCTTGAGCGACCCCCCCCCCAAACGGGGACCACTTTCGACTAGCCCCCCCCCACCAAACGGAGGGGGTATACCTGTCGACCCCCCCCCAACGGGGGAACATTCGCGTATTGTGGTCGGAGCACCGTTACGCAATGCCAAGAAGAGGAGCCCTCTAGTGGCTTCTAATATATAATAGAATTATGAACTCTTGCTTTCGACCTTCCCTCCAAACTTTTACAGCTTTAGTAAATCGGGTAAAGGAAGGTATGAAGGTACCCAACCCCCGGAGAATTCTCCTACCCTTGCCAGGGTCTAGGGTGCTGGTGCTCATCCCCCGATCGAATACCCAGCCCTTGATCCAAGAGTTCCACCTCAAATGATGACTGCAACCGTGGAGGAAGGGTCGGCTTCTCAAGACAGATGCCCTCCCACTGTCCTCTGCAAATCAGTAAATCAGATACCGAGATTAGTTTAAGCTTATTGACAGGGTTTGGAGTCGAAGTGCGGTTTCAGTTGACCTGCTGCGCCGCGGCGTAGTCGAAAAATTCGGTGGGGAAAACTGACAGCTTATCATTTGAAAACCTTTTCCCAGAAGCCAGAATAAAGTTAAAGCTTTTTTGTCCAGCCCTGGCAGACATGCGGATCTTTTTTGGGGACAAAACGTCATAATAAAATTAAGTCCAAATTGTGCCACCCATTTCAATGTGTGAGTCTTGTCTCAGTGCTTCTTCAGAACCAGAAAAAAGGGACGTTTTTAACACCAGTTTGCTGGGCTTTTGAACACAGACAAACTTGGTTTTTTTAGGCTGCTGTGATCAGCTTAATCCATTCTATATGCTGTTGTGATGTCATAGGAAGAGTATATAATAGATAACAGTGTGACAGAGTGTGGCTTAACCTTGACGGCGTAAATTTGAATCGATTTCACGAGTGTTTTTTTGAAACTGGGATTAGTAGGAGGACAACGGCAGTTCTTGAACCTCCCGCAACTCGCTTGGAGGAAGATTTGAACAATTAATTCGAAAGTCTGTAGTCGTTTTCTCAGTACTAAACGGGTACTTTTATAACGTTGTACAGGATTTGTACATCATATTGAGTTTCTAGATACTTTTTCGAATCTCCTAAGGGCTGCTGTTAAAGGGCTGCTGTTATTCTTTAAGTTCTTTTTGAGGTTTGTAAGGGTGTTATCAAGGGTACATAAATAAGAGTATGATAAGCGCCACACTTTATGCAGTCAGAGCCAAAACTATGCTATGTTCGCTATCGGCTTACCCCCTCCCCAAATTAACCCCCTCTCACTCCGCCCCTATATCGGTACGGGGTCCAAACGGGGGTACGTTCACTCGTTCTATGTTTATGTGCTTAAGCTCAAAAACACAAGCAGTACGTAAATGTAATTTGTGTCTGTTTCGAACTTTAGAACACAAACATAGCTGGCGAATTTTCTTTGTTCACTGGGGTCCAATTTGGGGAGGGGGTAGGCCGTTAGCGAACAGAGCATAGTTTTGGCTCTGATAAGAGATAATTTGCCAGTTATCACACTCTTATATTATGTACTCTTGGTGTTATGTAGTAAACTGGGAAATGTTTTAAATGCTGTTAAAACGCGTTTGACATTAATAGTAAAACATTTAAATTCTTTAGCAGGAACCAGTAGCAGGATGTACTTGGACTTAAATTATTGTGCACTTTTTCGTGCTGTCTCTTTGTTACTGTTATCAAACTTGCGACACACTAAGTAGACATTTTGGAGTTTTGCTGATGGATACAAGTGAACGTACGTAGGTTGACGTAAGTAAAGTGCTCAGTAGTTAAACATTAAAATACATCCGCTGCAAGCTAACGCATCACCGCTCTCTGCAAATCTTTACTTTTTCGGAGCACACACGTTGTTCGAATGATTTGTTCGATCGTCGGTTAAATTAAAAGCACAAGTTTTGTGCTTTTCACATTGTGTTTGTACCATCCTCAGCTTGAACATGCAATTTTGGATTAGAAATATAGTCGATTCGCTGGGGTAAAAGCTTCCTTAGAGAACCAGTGGTACAGTTCCAATTCCATATATTCATATTCGCTTCCAAAAAAGCTTGTATATAATTTATCATCATAACAGAAAGTTTGGCGAAGGACGATATGCATTACATTTCTCTCAAATTTAACTCTTATCAGCCACCAATATCTGCCCAGTTTAAGAAAATGTTTTCAATATTAAAGTTTCCCAGAGCTTGAGGTCCCAGAAGTACCGTGAAGAGAAAGCCCCGGAACCCACAGTAATATGTCAGCGCCTTAGTAACTTTTATGCCTTCTTATTTCAGCTTAGCCTTCGAAAGCTTTCCACCCATTTTGAACTTTTTCCGATGCAAGAAACACATGTCAGCTCAATTATTCTTTGCTTAGAATACTGGTACTCATACTGCTGAAGTGCATACTTTGTTGGCTCCAGAAAATGAAACTTCGAAAAAATGCAAATCAGAAAGCCTCTGTTTTATTGGGCCTGGAGTTGTAATGGTACAGCTTAGATTCCTTTCTAGAGATTGGATTTCTCATTTTAAATTTTGAATTAACTTTCACAAAATTCGTGGAATAAGAATTATTTTTAAGACCTTGTTGAAGTTCTGAAATATCGAAGAAAGTCACGCACTGGGAATTGAACTATACGTGCAAAGCTCGTTATCCAAAAGCATTAGGAAATTTTATCGCTGTTTCTTCATTGGAAATGCTCTCTTGGTACATATTTCAAAATCGAGATAAAATGTCAATTCTGAGTAATTTTTAATTATAAAAACCTGCTATTTTACACAAGTCAGCAGTCGTTTGAATTTTTTTAGTTAATATTTTTCCACACCAAAATATCGAGTTGAACCATACTACTGTCATATTTGGCTGAGCGAAGTATTTAAAATAAAAATCGAAAACCTATTATGTTCAAGAATGCAAAACAAATATGAGATTGAAATATATCCAATAAAGATCGTTCCTTAATTGAAATATTTCCAATAAAGATCGTTCCTTAATTTAACTGACGTAGGCAATGACTGCTAAGCTAATAATATCCCTTAGTGCTAAGGTAAAACTTCGGGACAAAGCTACGCTTGAAACCTGTTGTCTTCTTTTAAGCCAAGTTTCTTCTACCCTTTCACTTATTTGACTTTACCTCTCCCGAATTCCCATTTTCATCATTACTCCGTTGACTTGGTGCAAGCATTGTTTTATTAACGACCTCATCCGTAACACAACATTAAGGCTCAGATCTAATTTTTTAGCTGTAAAAGGATTTCTCTTAGGAAGGCACCACCTGTCTACTCCGCACTTTACGGAGTAGGAGTGCCCATTTTATACTACTAATAATGTTTAGCAAGTCAAGTGTCACATTGACAGATTAGATTCATGGTAGAGTTTTCCTTTCACGCAGTTTTGTTTGGTCCTAGGAATGTGGTTCTAAGGAAATCAGAGTGAAAAATCGAACCCATTTCAAGAGGCAACAAATATTCTGCTAGAAAATGTAATTAATTATGACTAAGGATTAAGCTGCTATTTCTTCAGGTCTGAGTTTATGCGAAGGTGTACTTTTGACTGATACATTTAAGTTAGTGATGTCCGTTTTAAGATGCTATAAACAGTATTCATTTAATCTTTAATTTTAATTTCACAAATGAGTTAACTTTTCTTAATTATAACAGTAATATGAACTCTTGGTCATGTGGCAGTTGATAAATATCTGTAAGAAACAGCCACAATATCGTCTGCAAATTTGAAAGTGCAAAATTACTACTACAACTGTCCAGCAGCATACGCTAAACGTCAGTACTACCTGGGAGAGCTGCCACACGATTTTCATGGTATAACAGTTAATATCAACGCTTAGCACATGGATAGCCACCAGGTTTTACGACTGATACTGTAAGTAGTATAAAAGGGCATATTCTGGCACGTGTTGATGGAAATACATAACCATAGCTGTGGATCTGCAGAAGCAAATGCAGTAACATTTTTATTTTGAATCGTAGGAAGTAGGAACGGGCTAGCTTTGAGCCATTGTTTCCATCAACATTGACCAGACGTTGATAACTATGTTAATTACTGCAGGTTTATGACTTGAGCTACTTTACCTGACGCATACTTCAGCAGCACTAACTTTGGTAGTTTTCATAAGTTTACACCATTTAAATTTGATTCGACCCCTTTACTTTATTTGGCTCCTTTTACCGGCGAAGAATTCAACGGGTTAATTTCAGTTGTGTCGTACTCTCTTTTTCTGAAAATTCCATAAGCTTATTTTAATAACTGATGCTTGAAGGCAGAAAACTTTGTCTAAAATGAAGAATAATCTGACCTTTCGCTAAGCTTTCATGTTTGGCTCAAGCTTAAGAGGATTATTGGTACTGAGTTTTACTGAAGTGTGTTCGAATTTGCAAAATTATGAAACCTAAATATTTTTCTGAAATCTTCTAGCATGCTTTGTATCAGTTTCAAGAGTCGTTCCAGTTTCAAGACTAATTGATAACTCTTCTTGGGGAATAATTTACAGTTAAAGCCCCATTCAAGCCGTTTTTATTAATCAGTCGTTGCTAACGGATCGGCTAGATAAATTAATTTCCTCATTGTTCAGCATTGTTGCATCCGCACTACTGCCTATTCAAGGTAATAAAGACAGTATTATTCTAGGCTCAATTTTAAGCTTCGTACTTTTACATGGTTACAGCTTACTCTGATTCTTACATTTTCACATGGTGCTTTCAGTTGTTATCAATACGTGATTAATGTGCCCTTCTAGGTTAGCTGAAATAATTTTCAGGTCGTCAGATCTGACTTGGCCATTCATACTGTTTCTGAAGTATTTAGTTTGAACATAGTCATATGTCTTTGTCTTGAAATATGACAATTATAGCGGAATCTGTCAACTTGCTTGCCTTAAAATATTTGTCTTCCCTATTCTGCTGTTGAAAGC
Organism: Trissonchulus latispiculum; assembly: GCA_030248195.1. NCBI lineage: Eukaryota > Metazoa > Nematoda > Enoplea > Enoplida > Ironidae > Trissonchulus > Trissonchulus latispiculum. The sequence goes on from JASAND010024249.1 coordinate 17,341, forward strand.
AGCTGGCTTTCTCAAGAAATTTTGAAATTGTTTACGTTTCCAAAACTTGATGTTTTATGTTTGAAAATAGAATTTTGTATTTTGCTTTAGTCTTTCCATACCTGTCGTTGGTAGTGAATAGTGGTACACTTGGTTAATGTATTGAATTCATCATGGCTATACTGTGTGATGTTAACTTATTGTTATACATTATGTATGGCTGGTATAACTTAAGATACCAGAGTGTTTTGGTCTCACAGAGCTAATAGCTTATATTTGTGAGCATGTTTCTGGCTCTATGGCAGTTAGCTTGGTCAGAGAGGTTGTGAAAGAAGCTATTGCAGAATTTATGTAACGCTTATGATCTAAAAGCGTGATATCTGTATGCTACCTAACTTTTCTCTTAACATATATGCCAATGCTCTGATCCAGAACACTCTGGAGCGCCTCTCTCTTGATTAATAGAACTGAGCACATTTTTGCATTTATCTAACAGCAGGCAGGTCTTTAAGCTAAATGGTGCTAGAAAAATGTGTTCAACCCCAGTACCTCAGTTGTCAGTGCAATTATCCTTTATTCACGTTTTGCCGGGCTTTTTGTGTTTCTCTAAATGAATTGATGTCCCTACACTCCTTCTCTCTGTCCAATTCAGTTCACAGTTGGTGTTCGGTTTCGCTCTCTGCCTCTTTTTGGAAATAAATGGAACACGCCAAAGTGTTACACTCTTTAGCCCAAACCCTTCGCTACTCAAAGGCCAACACTTACGTTGATGTTGAAATTAGTGATGTTGCGTCGATTTGTGCTCGCCGGTGTATAACCAGTGCAAAAGAAAAATTAATACTTTAAATGTACTAAAAATCGTTAAAGCTCGAAAACCCCACGTCTCTGTTTAAAATTCGTATACATTGAGCTTTTTGTCTTTAGCAAAGTAAATAAATTAAGTGGTTGATATTACGGTCACGTGGTGCCTTTATACTGGGTGTGTGTTAAAAGAGACGACAGAACTAGCCTAGCTGTTGTAAGTATTTAATGATACATAATTTAGATAAATTACCTTTGTAGTAGCTTGGCTGAAACGAATATAAGTTATGTAATTAGTCCGAGTTGGGGGATATTCCAGGATTAAATTTGCAAATAAGCCTTCAGTGCAGATATCATATGATTAAGATAAAAGTTGTCAAGCTAAAAGTAATGTAGTCAGTGTAAGTTTGGCTAAGTCCATGTCAGTTCTTGAATATTAAAAACAGTAAGCTTTTCAAATATCCAAGCGAACATTTTTAACTGATAGCGGTACTAAGGTATGGACTCAAACTCGCATTTTTCACCTACTTATGGAACGAAGTTAACACTTCTTTGTGGTCGGTCGTTATTGTAACAAGTATTCACACGAAGCTCTTGCTGAGTTATTTTGGAGGTATAATAAATCTAGAAAACACCTGCAAACTGTTTGGATTTTAAGATGGATTTTTCCAGACACTTTTCTTCTTTTCAATTTTGCATCAAATGCAGACACTGACAGCTGATAACAGAGGCGGTGACGCTCATACGTGTGCTTGGGGGGGGGGGGGTTTGGGGGGGTTTTCACCCCTCCCCAGACCTGAGCTCACCCCCCTCCAGAGGGGTCCCTCACCACCCCCCAGAATCCGGATTTTTCCGGTAAAAAACCGAAAAAATCCGGTTTTTCTGTATGTATGTATTATGTAATTTTTTTGTAATATGTATTATGTACGCTTGCACAGGAGAACTGCTCCCACACTAATTCATCATTGCGTCATACTTAGGGTTAAGGGTGTGGTTTAATCAAACTGCAACCCCAACTTCGAAACTTAATTATGTCAGAACTGAGCCTCACACCAATCATTCAACTAACACCTTGTAGACCTGATTACTTTTGAACTTGAAATTAGCTTATGCTTAAGGGTAACCTGGGAAGGTATGTGAGGCTCTGTCTCAAATTTATGAACGCTAACAGCCCTAATCGGAGAAATTGGATAATGGCGAGGACAGGGCGAATTCAAAGCTGACCCGCATGGAAACATCTTTCGTATGGGGTTTGTCACAAAATATGACTTTAAAGACATTCCCTGCCGAGGCATCATTTTTCTTACCTGACCTGACTTTGTGTTAGCATTAGTCCTATGGCCTTTTGCATTTTTTATGTATCTCTGTGTACCCGGAGCTCTTTCTCTTTTTTGCCACTGGCTTAGTGAAAATGAAAATCTACCTTTCTGCTGGGGTCTGAATTCTGTTTATCTTTCTCATGAAAACGTTGACATCTATGTCCTAAACTTTGTTTAGAATTTGACTTAAACCTAGTATGGACGATTGGTGTCACAGCGGGCTTTTTCTGGTGAAAGGTTAGTGTAAGCAGAATTAAAAGTTGCTCCAGTTAAGGATCGAGTTAACTGCTTTAACTCCTTGAAGGTGGCGATTCCTTTTGGGGACATCAACTTTGAGCCATGATTACTCATCCATTATTTGGAGTTAAGAAGCCATCTTTAAATCAGAATGGAGCTTATTATCTTCTCTTTCTAATGAATACAATGAAACGAATTTTGGATTTTCAAAAAAGTTTAACGAATTTTTGAAGAAGTACAATTTTTCACATTTTTTTGCAGACTGAAGTGAATTTTTCCGCGAGGCATTGATTATATCATTGGATACCTCTATCAAATACCTGAGGACCGTTGCTTAGTTGTTATGAAATCGGTCTTCGTGATGGAGAAATTAGCAAAAATGTATGCGCACCTGGATTTTGCCTACTTTTCCAAGCTTTGGCAAGTGACCACTTTTGCTAGAAAGCAGCTAAAAAGGGTCCCGGGCAGACATGTGCAGGAGGGGAAGTTTGGGGGGGGGGTGAACCCGGAAGACTGGATTTTCCGGTTTTAAAAAAACGGAAAATCCGGATTCTGTGGGGTGACAACCCCCAAACCCTCCAAGCACATGTCTGGTCCCGAGGAATTTTTGTGTAAAACACATCTGTCTGGTGGCAACACTCTAGCATGCATACTATATAAATGTCCTACAATCGCTGAAAAAATTTGGTGGTCGTGTTTATGCAAAAACTACATTTTTCACGATAGCAGCCTATGGGATACCAGTTGAAAGATGATCATGCTTCAAACAATTGGCTTTTGTGAGACCTTCAAATTGACGCTCTTAGTTTAATTATACGGTTTCCATAGCTCAAGAAACAAGTGATTATTTTGATTTCTGTATGAATGACAAGTTTTGGAAACCAAAATAAAAACATGGTAATATTTCACGATAGCTAACACCAAGAAGGTTAATTTAAAAAGCTAAAATGTAGAGCACAACAAGCCCTTTCGAATGAATATAATCATAGCTATTTTCATATATGCTCGTTTTCACATATTTTGTAGATCGCAAGAGTCCTCAAAACAAGATAAGTGCGTTTTGCGTAATTTTGCTTCTGTCGTTCCGTAGAGCCCTTAAAAGGCGACCTTGACATGTGTTAAACATAGGAAAATGAAAAAGTTTGGTTATAAACTTTGTGGCAAAAAATTTTTTCGCTGTATGAAAGATACAGCGCTGAAACTTTCCACATATGTCATGGACATATTGTAGAGTGCAGCTATCTAGTTTGGTGCAATTCTGTTGAGCGGTGGATTTTTGGTGAATTTTTGAAGTAAGAATTTTGGAAAATCCAGCGTTTTTGGACTATGAAAAACAGGACATGCAGTACTCTTTTGCTTGTCCTGAACGATTGGCAAAAGCTACAGAAATGGCCAGTAGATAGCTGCACTCTACGCATAAAAACACGTCTTATGAATGTATTTGCAAGTTTCTATCAACTATAGTAAGCTCAACAAGTAGGCCCTAAAAGGGGCATTATCCCGCTGTTGAAGGAGCAATCGTTTAATACCTACTAGCACTAGGCATCAATCAATCGTTGGAAACAAGCTTTAGCTTGCAGTATACAACCCAACCAGTATACATTCTTTATCTCAATTCTAATCAATAGTATGAAATTCGTCATTTCGGTTACATTATTGCATTAAAGATGGAACCTGGTCATCTGATCATTTCGTATAACGATTTCGACGGTTTCGTCGGTTAAATGTCTCGACACCTCCGGTTTTGTTTAATTTGACACAAATTTCACATGGTTTTGCTGGCACATAATACACTGTAATAAGTTATTGGCGAACAAGCTGAAGATGTATGCAAAAGGGTTGTTGGAAGATATGGAGCTTAACTTTTCTAAAAGTATTGTGCCGGCTAGGCTTGCGCAGCAAAGGATCTAGTGTTGTCATCCGGGCCTGTTTCGGGCTCGGGCCCCGGGCCGGGCCCGGGCCGGGCCTGGCCCGAGCCCGGCCCGGATCAAAATTTGATCGGAGCGGCCCGGCCCGGGCCCGGCCCGGATTTTTTTCGGGCTCGGCCCGAAACAGGCCCGGATTTTTTCCCGGGCCGTTTCCGGGCCAAAGGAAAAATTGATATGAATGGACAGAAAAACACCAAAATTTTCGGAGAATCCTGAAACAAGAAACTTTTTCACTTCAATGAACTGAAAAGTAGACGTTACATAATAAGTATCAAGTATTATTTAAAAACATCATTGTTGGTTTGGTAGTTTTACTCCGTTAGAGCTCGATACCGTTCTCGAATTATACTTAAATCGGGTTCAAAGAAATGCTTTCAATGACATGAGATTGGTGGGTGATGCATTACTTTATTATGCCTATTCGTTTATTGAAAGGACGTTTATAAAAATTCAAAAGACAAACAAAGGAAGTTATATACAGTTCATAATAAAGCGTTATTTTAGATTAACAGACATTACAAAGTTAATGCCGATACATTATTGTATATTATTTTTACATTTATTTCCGATTACTATTTATTATCTTTATTATTACTGTTTATTATCTGCTAAAATCTACATCAAAAATCGTTTTTACTAATTTTGACCATTCGGGCCGGTTTCGGGCCCGACTCCGGGCCGACCTCGGGCCTGTTTCGGGCCCAAAATCCGGGCCGGGCCTCAAGCATGTTACGGGCCCGAAATCCGGGCCGGGCTCGGGCCGGGCCTGGCCCGGCCCGGGGCCCGGCCCGGATGTCTAGGAACGGCCCGGCCCGGATTTTCCGCTAACGTGACAACACTAAGGATAACTTTATGAGGGAGGTTAGCTAGCATGTATGGTAATGTGTTGGTGGTTTTTGCCTCTTGGGGAATGTTTTGATTTGATGTTTGTGTGAATTAATCCGTATGACTTGAAAGATTTGAAGGCGCGTATTTTTGAATTCATTTGTTGATAGAATTAAATTTGTATATGTATCATTGTTTTCTTGGCGAGCCACAGGAAGAAACTTTAACAGTCTCGTGTCATGTGTCTAATCGCGTGACAAAAATAGTGGCCAATTGTCAAGATATACATACACACACATATATATATATATATATATATATATATATATATATATATCCAGTTTTCCTTCTGTAAGGATGATATGCGTTCTCAAATCTGATAAGCAATCTCAAAAGTCAGTAACCTAATTTGCATACGAAAAGATGAAAAGAATGGTGGCATTAAACAGACCAGAATTCTAGTGCACCAAAGAATACGAATATGTATATTTGTGAAATAGCTTAGTTCAAATTTGCTGTGCTGTAACCCCCGTGCCTCCATCCGAGTTGTGAAGCACAATGTGCACTGTGCTTCACAACTGCATTTGTGAAGCACGCTGTACCGTGCTTCATAACTACAGTTGTGAAGCACGCTGTGGCGTGCTTCACAACCAAAATTTGTAGCTGCTCACTGCTGCGACTGACAACGCGCGCACGTTCAGCTGCCTTTTATACCCGAAAGGAATGCAAATCAGTATGCAAATTAGGTATCTGTGAACAGTATTAGAAACAACCAAACGACAAATGAATCAGTATTTTAGTAACAGTTTCAAATCTACCACATATAGTCCAGAATGGAATTGTTATTAAAACATTGAAAAAAATGTTATAAAAACGTTCTGCACATATTCACTGATGCAAAAGCTGAGTACGCCAAGTCTAATTCAAATTTCCGGTATTTTAAATTTGAACTAAGCTATTTCACAACTAAGTTGTTGCACAATTTCTCGCGCACCATCTAATTTACGGACACGCCAAGCAAAACTGCAAGGGGTTGTGAAACCCGAGTGTTTCGTAAAGCTTAGCACTCGAATTCTTTTGTGGTACTCGGGCTCCGCTTCGCTCCGCCCTCGTACCACAAAAAATTCTCGTGCAAGCTTTCACGAAACACTCGGGTTTGTAATGCACTCGCTTCGCTCCTGCATCACACACAACCCCTCACAGTTTCGCTTAGCGTGCCTGTAAATCAGCTAGTGCACTCTATGTTGTGCAACAACCTATACATGTAGAATAGTACAGTGTTGAGCTGTATCAGACCCCCTCCTATATTCAACACATGACCAGTTCAGCTGACGACAAATTTTCAATGAGGAGCAGACATTACTGCATACAGAATAATGTATAATAGTCGGCTACGCTGAGGCGTAGCCGGAAAAATACATATTTACGAATTTTTCGCATACAGTGTTCTGATAATTTATATTATAGAATCGTCACAGTTTGAGGGATTATGGGAATGTGCTAATAACACTTGGCGTATTTTTTTGGCTTGGCGGCTTGGCGTACGTTTTCTCATAAAAATGGAATGTCATGTGAGATACCCTTTTTAACTAAATCAAATCTGATACAAAGTCAATATTTCTGTTGTTTTTGAATTTCATAGCATGACCAGGTCAGGAGGTCCAAGATCCAAGATCCAAGGTAATTGTACCCGAACCAGCTTATATTGTACGCACTGTTTAGTAATGTCTTCATTTATTTTGACTACATACTCATTATTTGGAACCTATTGTTAGCCGAGCTTTATGGAAGCCTACATTGTGCATCAATCAAGCGGTCAGTGCATATTTCCAGGCGCTAAATGATTTGCAATCATCCACTTAATTTGCATATTCAGATGACTGTAATTCAGTTCCTAATTTCAACCAAGGGGGGCAAGATTAGGATAATTTCGTACTACACAAAATAACACAAAAATAAACCCTTCTTTCCAAATTTTCCAACCAAAGTACCCGGCATTTATTTAAATTATTGACACTGAAAATAAAATTTAATTTTTGTTTTGAGTTTTTTATCTTCAGACTTTTGCTGTAGCCCCCTCTAATTACAAATCCAGCCAGTACTGAGGCGTATGATGAGCATATAAGCGATTTGAGACAATTACAAATTCAGTTCAAAATGCAGTAAAAATGATCACAAGGATCCCGCCTCTAGGCGGGATAAAAAACTTGCCACAAAACAGCATATTTTGCTAAAAATGGCCAGTTCTCATAATTTTCACATTCTTTTGATAATTTCTCAGTCATTATGTGGTAAAAAATCACCAAACTTGGCAGATTAATATATCCATGTCTGTCACATTATGTGGCCAAAACAAATGAATCAATATTGAATATGACTGCTGTGGCGGCACCTTTGATCTTTATAGGTGATGCAAATGACAATTTTTAAATTTTTCCAGATATGGACAAATTTGGCATCAATCGATAGCTAATGAAACTAGGAGAACCTTTTCTCATAAAACCATTGGTCTAAAGTGCTGTCTGTGCAAGATAAAATGAGTTAAAGTTATACTGGGCAGTCCTCCAAAGTTAGGTCAGTGCATCACTCAAGCATGCATTGTGAACGCCTGGATAGCTAGGCTTAAGCCACGCCTGCACTTAACATTACCTTAGTAAAAGCTTTAATTTGGTGTATCGGTCAACCCTGTTCTCGGTCGCGTTTGGTCTCCACCTGACCTTGCAGGGCTCATCACTGGAATTTTCAAGATTTCGGGCTTTGAACCTGAATAACTCTGTCACAGTTTGATTTCGTACATTAATATTTCGTCTGTTTTTGAGCACATATGGGGGTATATTATGTGTGAAAATGAGCGAAATCCGTGACTATCGGTTTTTGACCAAAGTGACCCCCTTAAATAGCTGCTTACCTAATTTGCATAATTTAACTTCCACAAAAATAGTCCTATACTACCCCTGTGTTGAAGATAGGCCCTCGATGTGGTAAAATTAAGAAAATACACGCTAAGCATAGACAAAATTCGTTTTATACATTCCTGCTCCAGCAGGAATAACCAGCAGGAATAAATATGATTGAGTTCTGTAATTTTCTTTTGACAGATTGTAGGAATATTTTAGAGAAGGTGTTATTGAATGAATTTAATATCCTTGCTTAGCATCTGCAAGGTTTCTCAATAGGTTCTGTCTAGACTTAATACTTTCTCGTTCTTGGAAAATGCTTATTTTTTCTTGGACACAATTTGCCGGAAGAGTTAAGCGGAGTTAAACTAGTTAAACTTAACTCAATCCTTTTCATGAAAGAGTTTAAAGAGGGAGTCAGGCTTGAGTGGAGTTAAAACGAGTTAACAAGTTTGATTTTTTTGCACCATCGATGTTTACATAACTTTCTACTTCTTTCTTATCTCTACTGTTCCGCAAAAGACCCTGGAATTTCTACCTTCATCTTAAACGGTTGCTTTCGTTTCAGTAAGCAGTTTTAAGTTTAAATTAAGTTTAACATTAAGTTTAAAAACAAAGGGTTTTGTTCCATTACTGTTTCGAAATTTCCGAGCTGTCTGCGCATTCGGAAAAATTATCACTGCAGTTTGAATTCGAATTCAAACTTCAGCTTTTCGATTGTGCCTGGGTAGCTGAGAGCTTAATCTTATCAAACCAAATGCTGTGGGTCTCTCTAACCCAGTGCACATTTGCTTTTATGGTTGTTCGCTCTCTGTTTACGTGTTAAAGCTCGAAAACACAACAACTCTGTTCAAACCCTGCACAAATCGTCTGCTCCTTGAACTGAATATGTAATATCTTTTTTAGGGTCAAGTCTGATATCAAAGATTCTACAAAAGGTTTCGCTGCCTGTTTTGTTTCTAGCTTCATTGAAAAAATTGAATCGCTGAGATTCCCCGCAGGTGTTTTCCTTCAGATTCAGTTGGAATTTCATAATAAGCTCCTTTTTCTGTATGTATGGTTTCGCAATTATTAAATTAGGTAGACCTTAAGCATACGACTTTGTTATTTCCTGCGCTTGTTTCCGCAAGTTTTCCGGAACTGGAGTTAACTTCAGTTGCCAATTATATAGTTAATCAAAACTGTCCAAGGCATAATGTCAAATTATTGTTTAAGTCCAATCAAAAAAGCGCAGCATTATAAAGTTGTTTTGTCTGTCCTCTTAAAAATTTCATTAATAACAAAATGTGGAAGTGAAATGTCTATACATAACGTACCTATGTAGCATTACTGTTTCTTAGGACTTCGCAATGTTGATTATTTTTCAAGATATGATTTAAATTTTTTCCATTATCTGTAGGTAGGTGTACAGAACAGAGTCCTTTATTTTTTTTACAAAATTTCATCAACAGTAAAAGCTTTCAAGTTAACTATTTATCATCAGGTAATTCCTCACACGAACACGATTTACCTTCTGACAAAAGTCCCCTGATAAACAAATGCTCTCTTGGAACGCATGAGGCGACTTTGAAACCACGAGCTGACAAAAGGCGGATTGGATTTCGCGTGGTTCAATTGTCTCTTTCGCTCGCATTTCATTTGTTCGTATTTCGTTTAATTTAGTTTTTACTCCTTCACCAAAACTGCAGGACCTATAAAGTTAAATTACTTTAGAAACGGGCAAAGCCAGGTATTTTATTTGGGTCTCTTGCGCTTCCCCCCCCAGCCATAACTTTTGATTTTATTGACCAATAACTTTGAAATTTGGTATGGGTGCATGCATACTGGAGGCTTATGAATTCAAAAATTCAAAATTTTTAAATTTTTAAAATTTTTAAAAATTTTAAATTTTTGTTTGGTAAGGGGAGACCAAGGGGAACCAAAAAATTTTTTGAAAAAATTTGCTGAAAACTTGCATACGGGGGTTCTCAGGTGTGCTGAGCACGAATATGAAAACTGTTTTCCGATTGAGCTTTTCGTTAGCTCAGTATAAGCTTACATGTTAACTTACAACTTTAGTTTATACCAAGAGTACATAATAATAAGAGTATGCCACTAGGCACACTCTATGTTATCAGAGCAAAAACTATGCTCTGCACGCTAACGGCCCACCCCCCCCGCAAATCAGACCCTAGTGACCCCCCCCCGCAAATCAGTACCTAGTCGAAACGGGGGTACGCTCACTCGCTTTATGTTTATGTGCTTAAGCTCGAAAACACAAGCAGTGCGTGCGCGAATTTTGTGCCTGCTTCGAGCTTTAGAACATAAACATAGCGCTCAAAATTCTTTGAAGTGAAGGGTCTAATTTGCGGGGGGGGGGTGGGCCGTAGGCCGTGGGTGAGCATAGTTTTTGCTCTGATAACATAGAGTGTGCCTAGTGGCACACTCTTATATTATGTACTCTTGTTTATACTAAGCAGTTTATACGTTTATCTAAAACGGTTTTAGATTCGTGCTCAGCGCTCCTGAAAACCCCCGTATGCAAGTTTTCAGCAAAAGTTTTTTCAAAAACGTTTTTGGTTCCCCTTGATCCCCCCTTATCAAACAAAAATTTAAAATTTTTGAATTTTTGAATTCAAAAGCTTCCAGTATGCACCCATACCAGATTTCCAAGTTAATGGTAAAAAAAGTCAAAAATGATGGCTTGGGGGGGAGTGCAAGAGACCCTTTTATTTTCTGACATTTAGAGCACTTCAGAACAGTTCCTTTTAGATATATGATTTAAAATTGAAGGTGCTGGTTTCCTTTCGGGTATTTTTGACTCTTACGGCTTTGAACCATTACCTAAATAGCTAAGACTTACGAAATAACCTATTTTCTGGCTCTTTAACATTCTGGGACCAGTCCCGTATTTTTAGGTGAAAAGATAAAAAGTTTTGGTTTTTGAATTTATTCTCTCAGCACATGGTTGGTATACCAAATTGGTTTCTATGGCTGGAGAGAGGGGACCAAAATGAACATTTTTGCGTTTACAACATTTGAGCTATCTCCAGTGGCTAAGTCAGCATAAGCAAAAAACTACTTTGAGGGTCAAAAAACGGCCATTTTCGAGGAAAATGGTGTTTTCAAAATTACTACCAAATCTTACGGACAGTTTTGGTCCATTTATGCTCAATCGATATACAGTCTAATTGCATATTTTATCAATGCCTACTAGCTGAAGTTGGTTGCTTTAAGCTAGAGATTGGGCCGAAAAAGCATTTTAGCAAAACTGTGAGCGATTGTTTTGTTTTGAATATCGATTTCTCAAAAACTACCCAATGGATTCGCGTGGCTTTTGGCAGGATGAAAATTCGCACTATTGCGGAGGGCCGTTTTTCTTGGTTTTTGCTAAATGCTTCGAGTAGCAAGAAAACTAAATGCGAAGTTGCGAAATTTCGTGTTACCGTGCATTTGGTCGACTTTCTCAAACGTTAAGACCTGCTGAGCCAAATCCAAAAAATGTCCCTCGGCCCATATGTCCTTCATATCATGGCACAAAAAAACTTTTGGCTGATTCTACAGTTTTCAGAAATCGACGTTTTAGTCTATATTTAGCCGTCATATTAGAAATTTTTTTCTAATTTTTTACCCATTTTGCTAATTTCGTAAACTCATATAAATGTCCTGGTTATACGCTTTAAAGCAATGTATAAAGCTCTTTTCAACTGCGAAAGTTATAGCGTTTTAAAGAATCGCCACAAAAGCACTGCACAAAAGGATAGCACCACCTAAGGTGCTGGTATCGCTTTGTGTAAATTTGACCCAATAGGCTTTAATTCTTTATGAAAGTGGATGAAACTTTCCAAATATACTATTTCGGTGCTCGTTAACAGTCTGGGACCAGTCCCGCATTTTTAGGTGCAAAGATAAGAAATTTTTGGTTTTTGCCATTATTCTCTCAGCACATAGTCGAGACACCAGATTGGCTGGTATGGCTGGAAAGAAGGCACAAAAATGAACATTTTTGCTTTTATAACTTTTGAGCTATCTCTAGTGGTTAAGGCAGTATGAGCAAAAAACGATTTTTGGGGTCCAAAATTGGCCGTTTTCGAGAAAATCAGTTTTTTCAAAATTACTGCCAAATCGTACAGACAATTTTGATTTATTTATGCTCGATCGATACACAGTCTTATTGCACATTTTATCAATGCCTATTAGCCAGAGTTTGTTGCTCTAAGCTAGAGATGTGGCCGAAAAACCATTTTGGCAAAACTGCGATTATTTTGTTTTGAACACCGATTTCTCAAAACCTACCCAATGAATTCGCGTGATTTTTGGCAGAATGAGAATTCGCACTATTGCGGAGGGACATTTTTCTTGGTTTGAGCTAAAACATCTCCAGTTGCGAGAAAACTCACTGCAAAGTTGCGAAATTTTGTGTCACCGCACATTTAATAGATTTTCTGGACCGTTAAGACCTGCTGAGCCAAATCCAAAAAAATGTCCCTCGGCCCACATGTCCTTTATAGGACAGCACAAGAAAAATTTTTGGCCAATTCCACAGTTTTGAGAAATCGATGTTCAAAAATTTTTGGTCTATATTCAGCCTGTCAGATGTCAGTATGTCAGAAAATTTTAGCTATTCTTTCCGGATTTTTACTAGTTTCGTACACTCATGAGAATCTGCAGATTATAAGCTTTAAAATGATGTATAAAGCTCTTTCCAACTCACAAAATTGCGAAAGTTATGGCGTTTCAAAAAATACGCACAAAAGCACTGCACGAAACGATACCAGCACCTTAAACAATCTGAGCTCAGGCCTTGCATTTATCAATATTTTGTTTCTGGCTTCTGTTTTTTTCCGTCTTTCACTTTTGAAAGAAAAATTTGAAACGGTTGAAATCAAGATTTAGGAAATTTAATAAAAGTGTTGAGGGTTCGAACCACCAAACTTCCCTGTTGAAAATCAGCCATTCTATCTTTCAGCCAGCGAAACTAGTTTATACCACTGATTTCAACCTTTCAAAGTTCGTGTGAAATTTTGTTGATTATTGCATTAATTTTAGAAGAATTCCTTGAATTATTTTCAGAAAGACTTCGTGATTTCTTGATGGCTGCCTTGACACGAACGGTCAAACTATTTGACACCGCCAAAACTCAGACCTTTTCCTTTATCTTACCGAATTCCGTTAGTGCGAACTTCCCCACCGAAATTGTATCACGGGATTTTGTCTATACGGGTCTGAAATGGCGCGTGACTTTTCGACGAAACGACAAACATCTCTGCCCGACCCTAATTCTGGTAAATCCCTCGGTCGGAATTTCCTGCCGATTAGATGCCCAATTTGTTCTGGTAAATCGAGAATCGTTTACCAAAAACGAAATCTATGATCTAAAACAGCACCTGTTTTCGCACGAAAAACCGACCTGCAGCTATGACCGATTCGTGACTTTCGAAGAAATGCGAACCCGGCGATTTACGGATTTTAAGGGCGAATTTCTGTTCGAACTGACCCTGCGAAACCCGCTCTGTGCTTTCGAGCAAACCGTCGTGCTGAACGCAGCACACAGACGGCCCCCCGTAAAACAGGGACTCCTAAATCGGGGGGATAGTGTTGAAGATTTGGACTACAACCGGTACGATACAACCTACTTCACGTTCGGGGGACTGGAGTGGTCAGCCCTGTTCTGTCCAAATATGGATCTGACCCCTAAAGGTCAACGGCGCCATATGTTACAGCTCATCAGAGTGACCAAAAGTGACCTCCTCTCCCGACTGCAGTACCGGATGTCCCTTAGGCCCCCGTCGGGGGGCGTTTCCGAATCACGAATATTCGGAGACCGTCCCTCATCCGGCATCCAATCGGATTCCAGGACGGAATCTTTCGATTTTAGCGGTAATGGCGAATCCTGGTATTTTACGGAAGACTATTTAAATATTGCGCTGGATTCGACAATAGTTTTTAGGATCGAACTGATCGATATTCGATACATTTCTGTGCTCGACTTTGATCCGTTCAGTGCTTCCAGGAAAAGCTGCGTCTGTCGGGATACGGACAGACAAGGTGACGATTAATAACTATTAACTTTCAATTAATAATTGCTAATTACTTAATGCACTATTCAAATAAAGGCTTGTCGGAGGTTCTGACAATCTTGCCGTATTCATCTTTCAGGAGTTCTAGAATTAATCAGCTGCTATAGGATATTGCTTATTTAAAACTTTAAATTCAATTTAAACATACAATTTAATGCTTCATCCTTATCATGACCAATCTACATCTTTATACCCTCCCTCAACTGGGTAACAAACGGCCAATCAGACTACGGAGACTACCTACGCATACTGTAGACTGCTGAGAGGGTTAGCGGTTTTCATACAAATGTAAAGCTTTGGCCCCGCCGGAAATCGAACCACAGACGTCCCGGACTGCAGTCAGGCGTGCAACCACTACACCACGGAGCCAGGAGAGAAGAGCACATAACTTCTACATTATTGGTGCTCTCCAGCCACAATGAGGCAATATTCCCCAAACGTATAGTGTCGTTTCTGCAATCTGAATAGCTGTTTCTTCAAACATATGGGAAAATGTGGGTCAGATCGGTCGAACCCTCCCCCTCTTCCCAAACGTTGGATCATTTAGCACTTTTTGCTGTTTCAGGTTGGCTGCTCATGACACTGGCTGATGCGGACGTTCTCGGATTTCGACTCATCTATAAGGACATGAAAAAACTACCGGAAAATTATGCTCGCTACGTTTCCTGGACTTTACGAATTCTTGGCGCCACCCAGTCTCAGGAAGTGCTCGGAGCCCCGCTGGAAAAGTATTTCAGTCGCCACGGCATTGAAAATGAAGGATTCTATATGGAAACGGGCATCAGTGTTGCAGAGGTAAACACTAGATCTAATGTGGAATTGTTAAAAAGTAGAAATTCTGAACAGTCATGTCAAATCGTTTCTCAAACCATGATATAGATTGCCTAATATAGTATAACTGAAATTTTGGAGATGAAAATTTCTGGAAAAGATTGTGAAATGTTGCCAACGTTGTAAAAGAGTGGGCTATTGCAAATTAAGCAATACATTTTAAAAGACTTCTATCAGCTTTCTTAAGTTTAGCTTAGTTTCAATAAGACAAATCCAACTAGAGATTTTGGGGTCAAACGTTAACCAGACACCTATAAGACCATTTACGAGATCAACCCGCATGGAAATATAACAGAAAGATCTTAATTTCCGATTTGAAATTTTTAAAATTTTAGGTACGTGAATTCCGGGTTTTCATTTTGGACCAACATGTCTTCGCCATACAAATTCCAAACCAAACTTAGCTATCATGCAAAATCCACTTGCGTCTGCAGGCAGAGTCCAAAATTCGAAAGCTTTCGTTTTCAAAAAGGCAAAAATTCGTGTTTTCATTTTCACGATTTTTCATTTCAGCTAAAATCCGGTCAATCCGCGTGGCAGGATCCGGAAACCCGAAAAATCACAACTCATCTGGAATGGATCGACTCCTATCTTCTTCTCCATTCCGGATACCATCAGTATGATGATGTCATTAAACGGCACATGTCACAGATGAAGTAGGAGTTGACATATATATACTGTGATTTGACCTTTTTTAAGTTTTTGACATTTTGTGTTTCAGTCATATATATATATATATATATATATATTGTGATTTTACATTTTATGTCTACGATAATCGATACCTGTTTTAAACTATGCTTTGATTTTTGTTTTTTCGATGCATTATACTTTAGACATGTTTAGTTTCTACAAATTTTGTGTTGTGACATTTTGTGATTAGTAATTTTGTTTTTCAACAATTTATGATCTGGCTTTAATAATAGGAGGTTGTCTATTGCCTAAATCTCCTATGAATGCTGAGGCAGCACATCTCTTTTGCACTCGTGTACTTGGTACGTCACTCGCGTATTCTTGCCGTAGCACCGTTACGCAGTGATAAGAAGAAATGAACCTTCTTCTTAATTACTCTGCAATCAGACAGGACCAGTCTAGTGTAGTCATTTGTTAATTTATTGCAGACGCGAAGTGCAGGCACTACAGGCCGAGAACAACCAGCTGGAAAAGGAGCTCTACAAATATCAGGTCTCAATTGCCAACAAATGTGGAAGCAATATTCTCCAGCTGGACGACCAGACTAATCCTTCTGTCAGCGGAGGCGGACGACTGACGCGGGACAGCACTGAGGACAGGCTGCACCAGGAGCCGCCTCAGGACAGGGGTACAGAAATTCATCTCTTGTAGTACTGTAAAATCTGCATCCTCAGAAAGGTTGAAATTCGTGTAATAAGCTGGCTGATTACTAGCAAGAGTACATAATACATAAGAGTATGACAAGCGTCAGACGCTATGTATTTATCAGCTCGCTACATCCTCTGCTCGCTATCGGCTGACCCCCCTCCCCTAGAAATCAGACCCCCTCACCCCGCCCTATACATGTACGGCGTCTAAACGGAAAATCGGGGTCTATGTTAATAAACGTGCTTGTCAAGCTTGACGAAGACCCAATTTGTGTAGCGGGTCTAAGCTTGTATGATTTACACATCTGTGCACAAAAAATACAAGTACGAGCTCGATCCCCCGTTAGGACCCCGTGCATGTATAGGGCGGGTTGAGGGGGTCTGATTTATGGGAGGGCCAGGTCAGCCGATAGAGCGCATCGGATGTGGCGAGCTCATAATACATAGCGTATGACGCTTGTCATACTCTTATGTATTATGTGCTCTTATTACTAACCTGACTCTCCGAGCGTTTAGTTGAATGGCTGAGTGGTTACGATGTTCAACTGCAACTCTGCCAACTCGGTGTTCGATTCCCACCCTGGACACTTTTCTTCAATTCTTCAATCCTAATTTATACGTTCATATTTCATGTTTTCTAACAATACCGAACTAGTTCTTATGAGAGCACTGGCATAAACTGCTATGCTTTCTGTGGACACCATTTTATTTTAGAGTCAAGGAAACCACCATCCAATCACCAAAGTCGATCGCACACCCCCACAGAACGGATGGCCTCTCCCTATACGACCCCCAGGCATGGGGGTCGGTCACCCAGACCCAGTATAGATCGAGGGAGCGGCAGCCCCCTGCCTCCTAAACTTCGCGACTCACCCAGTCACTACAGTTCCCGGCAAGGCACCTCCTCCCCTCGACCCAGCTACATAGACAGAGTCCTGCACGACGAGGACTGCGCCGTTGCTGGGCACCAGGATGCTCGATCTTCGCCAAGCCACCCGAGAGCTGGCGAACTGTTGAGCCCGGAATACGATTACCGGTTGCGCAGCCCTGGTCGAGTCAGAAGTCGAAATGAGCCGAGGCGAGGCTCCCTGGCCAATGGGCATTCCGGGTTGGAAGAGGAAGAGTTTTTGAAAAAAGAAAATGTCCGACCGGGTTCTCGGTCCGGTACCCCGCGGGAATGGAATGGGAATGTGAACGATATCAGCAATATTGGGGACGAATTTTCGTTGAGATAGTCGACTCTACTTACGAATTATTGCGTTGAGTGATCACATTTTAGCAGCAATTTTGTTGAATTGCAGAATTATATTGTAAGCAATCAACCTATGATCTTATAATCTAAGTGCAAAAGATCCTCCATAAGCATACATTAACAAGGGAACCAATTCTTGTGGGGTCCTGTACATACCTGTTTCAACCCAAAGTTTACATGCCCTTGTACATTATTTCAAATTTAGGAGAGGGGTCCAAATGTCCTTTGTACTGAACCTCCAATTTTTGGGGGGTCCCGTTCCCGTATCTGTTTCAGTATGCAGAGCTATGAAGGAGTACTGCCCGCCACTCCAACTGTTTCCTAAATTTAAAAAAAACGATTAAACTTAAACGAATCTGTAGAAACAGATTTAGGAGGAGTCTAGCTTAATTATTCTAAGCGAGCATCCAAATGCAGTGCTTCGCGTCCAGATACTACAAATGTAGTGGACATCTTCACAATATGTGTAAGGGAAGCAGGCATAGGAAAGAGTGATAAGACTGATATGGGAGTTCAGATGATGGTCCCATGGTGTAGTGGTTAGCATGTCTGCTCTGGAGTAGAAGGGCCGTGGTTCGAGCCCCGGCGGGACCAATTCTTTGCTTTCAATAGCGAGTGAAAAGATGAACCTCCCTCTTCCCTTCGCTCTCCTCGGTCCCAGTTTCGTGGGTACAAGGGTGCCTGACGCCTCCCGTCTCGGGCTTGTCCTCGGTCTCTTCTTCTTGGTCCACCACGTCTGGTAGAAGCGCTACATATGTAGTAGCTCTGACTTGATTTTTGGTGACATTGGTGGGTAAAAAATGTATGTTGGAACATGAATACATCACAACCACTAATCTTATTAAAAATCAATCCAAAATACTTTGACCATATCCGTTTTTATTATGGCCCAGCTAACAGCTCCGCAGGATGGAAACTTTCTCGTTTTAACGAGTTTTGCCTTTAAACAAAAGTGAAATCTGGGAAAATACTCCCTAATCTTTAAGATTAATTCCATTTATGTCCTGACTAAGCACTTCGGGGTTTGGGAAATACATAGAGACTCTAGTGCTTCGAAAAGGCTGAATTAAAAATTGTGACAAAATATATTTATTAAGCTACAGTGAATACAGCATTACAACATTCGCAAAATATATACAATAGTTTACGACACCTAGACTACAACACCTGTTAAATATCAGCATTTCACGTGAACACCGAAAGGTTGAAATTAGTGTAATCTAGTCTCGCTGTCCGGGGACGTGGCTTAGTGGTAGAGCGTCATACTTATGATAAAAAGCTCGGTGGGTGGTTCGAGCCCCACCCTGGACACTTTTCTTCACATCTTTCAATCCTGATTTCAACCTTTCACAATGATGTCTGAGTCAGATGCATCGATCAAAAGCATGAATCAGGCAACGAATTCAACGAACGGTAGACTGTTCTTGCTTAATTCTCAAATCAAATTCGGCTCATGTTAGTGAAACCTTCGCTACTCTGCTCTCTGTGAGCTGTGTGAAAGGTTGTGTGTACAAATTTTGGCCATTTATAGAGCTAACCCCAACAATGTATACACTTCTAGAATTGTGAGGAACAGGAAATTTCCAAAATCCGAAAAAACTCCTGTACTTCCTAAAGTCTGACCAAAAAATCTTGGAACCGAATTGTGAGCACCTGTCCTGAGTTAACCTTTGAAGGTAGCCTATATAAAGTATATATTTCCAGAATCCTGAGGAGGAGTAGATTCCGATAAATTCCTCATATCCGGTCTATATCCGGTTACCGGACACTAAATCGATAAAAATGCTTCAGATTCGGAAGGAAAATGCCAATTATTTCATACTTCAGTATATCAGTCCTTAGTCCAAGACATTTCCGAAAACCGGGTCACATCCGGTCTATATCCGGTAACCGGATGTCTAGATCACAAAAACTGTGCAGCAAAATGGGTTGGTCGTACAATTTCGCTGACTGGATTTTTGATTGCTCGGGTCGAAATTAGTATGTATGCGAAATTTTGTCCGGTTTCGACCAAAATTGCGTGATCTATGGTCGTATCCGGTTTGAAAATAACCGGAAAAAACGGTTTTCCCGGTCTGGTGCTCGGAATCGCGGATAAAAATTTTCGTTTTTGGCACAATGAATGTTTGGGAGGCTACTTTCATTTTGCCGGTGTCAAAGCAATCGAATATCCGGTCCATTTCCGGTTCTGAGCTTTGAAATATAAAATTTCATGGGCTATTATCTCAGTATCCGGAATTCAAATTATTATACTAAAATGACATTTGGTCTATCCCTAACCAGCACCAACCTCAAATTACCTCATATCTGCTGTAAATATTGAATGATGGCGTTTTAAAAATGGTTCAAAAATACGTTATATTGCCTTCGACAAAGCTAAGCGTATGGGATCAAATCTCATGTCCGGTTTAACATTAGACAAAACAAACAAAACTCATCCATTTTTGAAACGCTACCATTCAAAATTTTTAGCAGATATGAAGTAATATGAGCTTGGTGCTTGTTAGGGATAGACCACATGTCATTTTAATATAATAATGTGACTTCCGGACCAAACGGATACTGAGATAATAGCCCATGAAATTTTAAATTTTAAAGCTCAGAACCAGAAATGGATCGGGTATTCGATTGCTTTGAAACCGGTATAATGAAAGTAGCCTCCCAAACATTCATTGTGCCAAAAACGAAAATTTTTTATCCGCGATTCCGAGCACCAGACCAGGAAAACCGTTTTTTCCGGTTATTTTCGAACCGGATACGACCATAGATCACGCAATTTTGGTCGAAACCGGACAAACTTTAGCATACAGACTAATTCCGACCCGAACAATCCAAACATCCAGTCGGCGAAACTGTACGACCAACCCATTTTTCTGCACAGTTTTTGGGATCTAGACATCCGGTTACCGGACATGGACCGGATGTGACCCGATTTTCGGAAATTTCTTGGGCTAAGGACTCATATACTTAGGTATGAATTAATTGGCATTTTCCTTCCGAATCTGAAGCGTTTTTATCGATTTAGCATCCGGTAACCGGATATAGACCGGATATGATGGATTTATCGGAATCTCCTCCTCTTGAGGATTCTAAAAATATATACTTTATATAGGCTACCTTCAAAGGTTAACTCAGGACAGGTGCTCACAGTTCGGTTCCAAGATTTTTTGGTCAGACTTTAGTTTCATGCCAATCCGAAATCTGAAACTCCAGTTTTTCGCAAACTTACGAGTACTGAGCACACACCTAAAAGTTGGTGCTATTCCAGCAATTGTTCAACTCTTTAAGAGTTTTAAATGACGCCCATATTGGGTGGTTTGGAAAAAAATTTAAAAATCCGAAAAATCCGGAAAATCAGGTTCTTGTGATATTCAGGCATTGAGTTGCGTTTTCAAGAGTTCACTCTAGCAGAAAAGTTGTTCAGTTCGTCAAGAGCTTTCAAATCAGAGATGAAACCAGGTCACTATTTACTGACCCGGTGACTCGGTCGACCCCGGACCCGGTGACCCGGCAATTTTGAAATTTAGGTTTAAGCTTTGAAAAATTAAAAATACCTGCGGTGAGCGTTCCTTTATTTATTTTGTACATTTTTGGCGTCAGAAATATGAAGTTGGACAAGCTTTTTGCTTTCGTAAATGTAACTTTGGAAAGTGTATATTGAAAGTAGCTCGGAAAAAATCAACTGATTTGTACGATTTCACACTCGAGTTGAACTACATAACTACATAACTTGTACTTGTTGAATCAGTTTGGAACATTACAAATATTATAAGCACACTACAGCGACAAGCATTTAAAAAACCATTTAAGATTAAGTTAAACATATATTTAATCCTGTGGCTAGTTTTTGAATGATTATTGAAGTTTTGAGTTTTGAGTTTTGAATCCGGAGAATTGGAAAATCCGAAATGCCGGAAATTGGATGCATTTCGTGATATGTTTGTAAAAGCGAGCTCTGGAACTAGATCAGCTTTATTTGATGATGGAAACTAAATTTTGATTTCGCAAAAATTTTGGCGAAATATCGAATATTTTAGATTTGCCATAAATGAAACCCGGGGTTTTGGATTTTCCCGGATTTTAGAAATTCTCAGTTCCGAACTATTCTGAAATTAACGTTGTTGGGGTTTGAAGGTTATTCTGCTACAAAGGACCGAATTTTTCCGCAATTGATTGTTTTGTGAGATATCATGTTTGGATTAATGCATCCATGCAAATAATTACTACCTTTTTGAAAACAACATTGCACAAAGGACATAGGCAACATTTTCTTTTCTTTCTCCTCCGTTTTTTGAACTTGTTATGGCTTTGTTGGATATTTGGAAGGATTACTTTCTTGATGCAGGGGTTGATTTAGACGAACGAGTAGTTGCAACGGAAGTAGAGTGACCTGCCTGGGCAGGCATTCTCTCATCCTGGCTTTCTTGGCATTCTAAGTAGAAATACCAATGGTTAACTAAGCTATAAACAATAGCAAGAGTCCATAATTAATTCCTTTATATTATAGAAGAAGAGTAAGCCACTAGAGGGCTTCTCTTCTTGGCATTGCGTAACGGTGCTCGGACCACAATACGCTTTGGGGGGGTGGGTCGACCAGATCGACAAAGTATACCCCCTCGTTTGGTGAGGGGGTAGTCAAAAAGAGGTCCCCGTTTGGGGGGGGGGTCGTCAACAGCCAATCAGATTGCGGAAACCCCCCTCCGTTTGGGGGGGTCTAGCGAGGGATTCCGGTAGTTTCAGCTTATTTCCAAAAAGGGACCCCGTTTGGGGGGGGTCGCGCAGCCAGGCTAAGTTTGGCTGCTCCCGATTGGCTGTTGGCGCCCCGGCCCCAAAACGGGGACCCCCTTCTGCCTACCCCCACCAAACGGGGACCCCTTTTGGCAACTCCCCCACCAAACGGAGGGGAGATGTGGCTCCCCCTCCCCCACCAAACGGAGGGCGGGTATGCCTGTCGACCCCTCCCCCTCCCAAACGGGGGAACATTCGCGTATTGTGGTCGGAGCACCGTTACGCAATGCCAGGAAGAGAAGCCCTCTAGTAGCTTACTCTTCTTTTTCTAATATGTAGAAGAAAATCACGGACTCTTGACAATAGTTTATGGCGAGGTTTACAGTACCATTAGATGGGCCTGTGACACTTTAGAAGATCCTTTTAGCCGCCTTCATTCAGGGTAAGGACTCCTATGCGGAACAAATTCACTTTTTAAATGAAAGATAGGTTTTAAAAGCAACCTTTTAAATAAAAATTTTTAAAAATAAAGCTAGGCAACATCAACCTTCAATTCTTGGACGCGAGTAAATTTTTGTCAGAATAGATAGATTTTGGGAGATTACCCTCAAAATGAATGAAGGCAACCACCTTAAACATTAAAACGTGAATCATACTCTATGTCCTCCGTTGCTAAATAAAGAATACCGTTAATCTTCATCTTTGAAATCATAGGATTTGAGACTTTGTCATAGGTAAATCTGTCTCTGCTCATGTCAGAAGACTCTGCAAGAAATGAGTAAGAGATAAGAAATAAAACAAGAATTAAGAATAAATAAATAATTAAATATGGTCTGGGGACCAGTAGGCTGCAGAAAAATTAAAGCCTTTCTTCATCTGTTGTTTCTGCATGTTCCCAGACACTCTAGCTTGCTTATCAACCATAATAATTAATTCCTGCTTAATCACCAACTGCCTATGTCCTTTGTGCAATGTTGTTTTCAAAAAGGTAGTAATTATTTGCATGGATGCATTAATCCAAACATGACATCTCACAAAACAATCAATTGCGGAAAAAATTCGGTCCTTTGTGAGAATAACCTTCAAACCCCAACAACGTTAATTTCAGAATAGTTCGGAACTGAGAATTTCTAAAATCCAGGAAAATCCAAAACCCCGGGTTTCATTTATGGCAAATCTAAAATATTCGATATTTCTCCAAAATTTTTGCGAAATCAAAATTTAGTTTCCATCATCTGACAAAACTGATCTAGTTCCAGAGCTCGCTTTTACAAACATATCACGAAATGCATCCAATTTCCGGCATTTCGGATTTTTCCAATTCTCGGATTCAAAACTCAAAACTCAAAACTTCAATAATCATTCAAAAACTAGCCACAGGATTAAATATATGTTTAACTTAATCTTAAATGGTTTTTTAAATGCTTGTCGCTGTAGTGTGCTTATAATATTTGTAATGTTCCAAACTGATTCAACAAGTACAAGTTATGTAGTTATGTAGTTCAACTCGAGTGTGAAATCGTACAAATCAGTTGATTTTTTCCGAGCTACTTTCAATATACACTTTCCAAAGTTACATTTACGAAAGCAAAAAGCTTGCCCAACTTCATATTTCTGACGCCAAAAATGTACAAAATAAATAAAGGAACGCTCACCGCAGGTATTTTTAATTTTTCAAAGCTTAAACCTAAATTTCAAAATTGCCGGGTCACCGGGTCAGGGGTCGACCGAGTCACCGGGTCAGTAAATAGTGACCCGGTTTCATCTCTGATTTGAAAGCTCTTGACGAACTGAACAACTTTCTGAAAGAGTGAACTCTTGAAAACGCAACTCAATGCCTGAATATCACAAGAACCTGATTTTCCGGATTTTTCGGATTTTTAAATTTTTTTCCAAACCACCCAATATGGGCGTCATTTAAAACTCTTAAAGAGTTGAACAATTGCTGGAATAGCACCAACTTTTAGGTGTGTGCTCAGTACTCATAAGTTTGCGAAAAACTGGAGTTTCAGATTTCGGATTGGCATGAAACTAAAGTCTGACCAAAAAATCTTGGAACCGAACTGTGAGCACCTGTCCTGAGTTAACCTTTGAAGGTAGCCTATATAAAGTATATATTTTTAGAATCCTCAAGAGGAGGAGATTCCGATAAATCCATCATATCCGGTCTATATCCGGTTACCGGATGCTAAATCGATAAAAACGCTTCAGATTCGGAAGGAAAATGCCAATTAATTCATACCTAAGTATATGAGTCCTTAGCCCAAGAAATTTCCGAAAATCGGGTCACATCCGGTCCATGTCCGGTAACCGGATGTCTAGATCCCAAAAACTGTGCAGAAAAATGGGTTGGTCGTACAGTTTCGCCGACTGGATGTTTGGATTGTTCGGGTCGGAATTAGTCTGTATGCTAAAGTTTGTCCGGTTTCGACCAAAATTGCGTGATCTATGGTCGTATCCGGTTCGAAAATAACCGGAAAAAAACGGTTTTCCTGGTCTGGTGCTCGGAATCGCGGATAAAAAATTTTCGTTTTGGCACAATAGATGTTTGGGAGGCTACTTTCATTATACCGGTTTCAAAGCAATCGAATACCCGATCCATTTCTGGTTCTGAGCTTTAAAATTTAAAATTTCATGGGCTATTATCCCAGTATCCGTTTGGTCCGGAAATCACATTATTATATTAAAATGACATGTGGTCTATCCCTAACAAGCACCAAGCTCATATTACTTCATATCTGCTAAAAATTTTGAATGGTAGCGTTTCAAAAATGGATGAGTTTTGTTTGTTTTGTCTAATGGTAAACCGGACATGAGATTTGATCCCATACGCTTAGCTTTGTCGAAGGCAATATAACGTATTTTTGAGCCAATTTTAAAACTTCATCATTCAATATTTACAGCAGATATGAGGTAATTTGAGGTTGGTGCTGGTTAGGGATAGACCAAATGTCATTTTAGTATAATAATTTGAATTCCGGATACTGAGATAATAGCCCATGAAATTTTATATTTCAAAGCTCAGAACCGGAAATGGAATATTCGATTGCTTTTACACCGGCAAAAATGAAAGTAGCCTCTAAACATTCATTGTGCTAAAAACGAAAATTTTTATCGGCGATTCCGAGCACCAGACCGGGAAAACCGTTTTTTTCGGTTATTTTTCAAACCGGATACGACCATAGATCACACAATTTTGGTCGAAACCGGATAAAATTTCGCATACATACTTAATTTTGACCCGAGCAATCCAAAAATCCAGTCAGCGAAGTTGTACCAACCCATTTTGCTGCGCAGTTTGTGATCTAGACATCCGGTTACCAGATATAGACCGGATGTGACCCGGTTTCGGAAATGTCTTGGATTTAGGACTGATATACTGAAGTATGAAATAATTGGCATTTTCCTTCCGAATCTGAAGCATTTTTATCGATTTAGTGTCCGGTAACCGGATATAGACCGGATATGAGGAATTTATCGGAATCTACTCCTCCTCAGGATTCTGGAAATATATACTTTATATAGGCTACCTTCAAAGGTTAACTCAGGACAGGTGCTCACAATTCGGTTCCAAGATTTTTTGGTTAGACTTTAGGAAGTACAGGAGTTTTTTCGGATTTTGGAAATTTCCTGTTCCTCACAATTCTAGAAGTGTATACATTGTTGGGGTTAGCTTTATATGTGGCCAAAATTTGTACACAAAACCTTTCGCACAGCTCACAGAGAGCAGAGTAGCGAAGGTTTCACAAACATGAGCCGAATTTGATTTGAGAATTAAGCAAGAACAGTCTGCCGTTCGTTGAATTCGTTGCCTGATTCATGCTTTTGATCGATGCATCTGACTCAGACATCATTGTGAAAGGTTGAAATCAGGATTGAAAGATGTGAAGAAAAGTGTCCAGGGTGGGGCTCGAACCACACACCGAGCTTTTTATCATAAGTATGACGCTCTACCACTAAGCCACGTCTCCGGACAGCGAGACTAGATTACACTAATTTCAACCTTTCGGTGTTCACGTGAAATGCTGATATTTAACAGGTGTTGTAGTCTAGGTGTCGTAAACTATTGTATATATTTTGCGAATGTTGTAATGCTGTATTCACTGTAGCTTAATAAATATATTTTGTCACAATTTTTAATTCAGCCTTTTCGAAGCACTAGAGTCTCTATGTATTTCCCAAACCCCGAAGTGCTTAGTCAGGACATGAATGGAATTAATCTTAAAGATTAGGGAGTATTTTCCCAGATTTCACTTTTGTTTAAAGGCAAAAATCGTTAAAACAAGAAAGTTTCCATCCTGCGGAGCTGTTAGCTGGGCCATAATAAAAAACGAATATGGTCAAAGTATTTTGGATTGATTTTTAATAAGATTAGTGGTTGTGATGTATTCATGTTCCAACATACATTTTTTACCCACCAATGTCACCAATCATCAAGTCAGAGCTACTACATATGTAGCGCTTCTACCAGACGTGGTGGACCAAGAAGAAGAGACCGAGGACAAGCCCGAGACGGGAGGCGTCAGGCACCCTTGTACCCACGAAACTGGGACCTAGAAGAGAGAAGGGAAGAGGGAGGTTCAGCTTTTCACTCGCTATTCAAAGTAAAGAATTGGTCCCCGCCGGGACTCGAACCACGGCCCTTCTCCTCCAGAGCAGACATGCTAACCACTACACCATGGGATCATCATCTGAACTCCCATATCAGGCTTATCAATCTTTCCTATGCCTGCTTCCCTTACACATATTGTGAAGATATAAACTACATTAGTAGTATCTGGACGCGAAGCACTGCATTTGGATGCTCGCTTAGAATAATTAAGCTAGACTCCTCCTAAATCTGTTTCTACAGATTCGTTTAAGTTTAATCTTTTTTTTTAATTTAGGAAACAGTTGGAGTGGCAGGCAGCACTCCTTCATAGCTCTGCATACTGAAACAGATTTCTCTGCAGTGACCGCTTAGGGCTGATTTTAAAAGCATTATTATCCTTGCGGATTAACAAGGGGGAATGGGGGTACGGGAACGGGACCCCCCAAAAATTGGAGGTTCAGTACAAAGGACATTTGGACCCCTCTCCTAAATTTGAAATAATGTACAAGGGCATGTAAACTTTGGGTTAAAACAGGTATGTACAGGACCCCACAAGAATTGGTTCCCTTGTTAATGTATGCTTATGGAGGATCTTTTGCACTTAGATTATAAGATCATAGGTTGATTGCTTACAGTATAATTCTGCAATTCAACAAAATTGCTGCTAAAATGTGATCACTCAACGCAATAATTCGTAAGTAGAGTCGACTATCTCAGCGAAAATTCGTCCCCAATATTGCTGATATCGTTCACATTCCCATTCCATTCCCGCGGGGTGCCGGATCGAGAACCCGGTCGGACATTTTCTTTTTTCAAAAACTCTTCCTCTTCCAAGCCTGAATGCCCGTTGGCCAGGGAGCCTCGCCTCGGCTCATTTCGACTTCTGACTCGACCAGGGCTGCGCAACCGGTAATCGTATTCCGGGCTCAACAGTTCGCCAGCTCTCGGGTGGCTTGGCGAAGATCGAGCATCCTGGTGCCCAGCAACGGCGCAGTCTTCGTCGTGCAGGACTCGGTCTATGTAGCTGGGTCGAGGGGAGGAGGTGCCTTGCCGGGGACTGTAGTGACTGGGTGAGTCGCGAAGTTTAGGAGGCAGGGGGCTACCGCCCCCTCGATCTATACTGGGTCTGGGGGACCGACCCCCATGCCTGGGGGTCGTATAGGGAGAGGCCATCCGTTCTGTGGGGGTGTGCGATCGACTTTGGTGATTGGATGGTGGTTTCCTTGACTCTAAAATAAAATGGTGTCCAAAGACAGCATAGCAGTTTATGCCAGTGCTCTCATAAGAACTAGTTCGGTATTGTTAGAAAACATGAAATATGAACGAATAAATTAGGATTTAAGAATTGAAGAAAAGTGTCCAGGGTGGGAATCGAACACCGAGTTGGCAGAGCTGCAGTTGAACATCGTAACCACTCAGCCATTCAACTAAACGCTCGGAGAGTCAGGTTAGTAATAAGAGCACATAATACATAAGAGTATGACAAGCGTCATACGCTATGTATTATGAGCTCGCCACATCCGATGCGCTCTATCGGCTGACCTGGCCCTCCCATAAATCAGACCCCCTCAACCCGCCCTATACATGCACGGGGTCCTAACGGGGGATCGAGCTCGTACTTGTATTTTTTGTGCACAGATGTGTAAATCATACAAGCTTAGACCCGCTACACAAATTGGGTCTTCGTCAAGCTTAACAAGCACTTATATTAACATAGACCCCGATCCCCCGTTTAGACGCCGTACATGTATAGGGCGGGGTGAGGGGGTCTGATTTCTAGGGGAGGGGGGTCAGCCGATAGCGAGCAGAGGATGTAGCGAGCTGATAAATACATACTCTTATGTATACTGTCATACTCTTATGTATTATGTACTCTTGCAAGTAATAAGCCAGCTTTACACGAATTTCAACCTTTCTGAGGATGCAGATATGACAGTACTACAAGAGATGAATTTCTGTACCCCTGTCCTGAGGCGGCTCCTGGTGCAGCCTGTCCTCAGTGCTGTCCCGCGTCAGTCGTCCGCCTCCGCTGGCAGAAGGATTAGTCTGGTCGTCCAGCTGGAGAATATTGCTTCCACATTTGTTGGCAATTGAGACCTGATATTTGTAGAGCTCCTTTTCCAGCTGGTTGTTCTCGGCCTGTAGTGCCTGCACTTCGCGTCTGCAATAAATTAACAAATGACTACACTAGACTGGTCCATAAGTCATGATTGCAGAGTAATTAAGAAGAAGCTTCTTTTCTTCTTTCTTATCATTGCGTAACGGTGCTACGGCAAGAATACGCGAGTGACGTACCAAGCACACACGAGTGCAAAAGAGATGTGCTGCCTCAGCATTCATAGGAGATTTAGGCAATAGACAACCTCCTATTATTAAAGCCAGATCATAAATTGTTGAAAAACAAAATTACTAATCACAAAATATCACAACACAAAATTTGTAGAAACTAAACATGACTAAAGTATAATGCATCGAAAAACCAAAAATCAAAGCATAATTTAAAACACGTATCGATTATCGTAGACACAAAATGTAAAATCACAATATATATATATGACTGAAACACAAAATGTCAAAAACTTAAAAAAGGTCAAATCACAGTATATATATGTTAACTCCTACTTCATCTGTGACATGTGCCGTTTAATGACATCATCATACTGATGGTATCCGGAATGGAGAAGAAGATAGGAGTCGATCCATTCCAGATGAGTTGTGATTTTTCGGGTTTCCGGATCCTGCCACGCGGATTGACCGGATTTTAGCTGAAATGAAAAATCGTGAAAATGAAAACACGAATTTTTGCCTTTTTGAAAACGAAAGCTTTCGAATTTTGGACTCTGCCTGCAGAGGCAAGTAGATTTTGCATGATAGCTTAGTTTGGTTTGGAATTTGTATGGCGAAGACATGTTGGTCGAAAATGAAAACCCGGAATTCACGTACCAACAATTTTAAAAATTTCAAAACGGAAATTAAGATCTTTCTGTTATATTTCCATGCGGGTTGATCTCGTAAATGGTCTTATAGGTGTCTGGTTAACGTTTGACCCCAAAATCTCTAGTTGGATTTGTCTTGTTGAAACTAAGCTAAACTTAAGAAAGCTGATATAAATCTTTTAAAATGTATTGCTTAATTTGCAATAGCCCACTCTTTTACAACGTTGGCAACATTTCACAATCTTTTCCAGAAATTTTCATCTCCAAAATTTCAGTTATACTATATTAGGCAATCTATATCATGGTTTGAGAAACGATTTGACATGACTGTTCAGAATTTCTACTTTTTAACAATTCCACATTAGATCTAGTGTTTACCTCTGCAATACTGATGCCAGTTTCCATATAGAATCCTTCATTTTCAATGCCGTGGCGACTGAAATACTTTTCCAGCGGGGCTCCGAGCACTTCCTGAGACTGGGTGGCGCCAAGAATTCGTAAAGTCCAGGAAACGTAGCGAGCATAATTTTCCGGTAGTTTTTTCATGTCCTTATAGATGAGTCGAAATCCGAGGACGTCCGCATCAGCCAGTGTCATGAGCAGCCAACCTGAAACAGCAAAAAGTGCTAAATGATCCAACGTTTGGGAAGAGGGGGAGGAAGTTCGACCGATCTACCACATTTTCCCATATGTTGGAAGAAACAGCTATTCAGATTGCAGAAACGACACTATACGTTTGGGGGATATTGCCTCTTTGTGGCTGGAGAGCACCAATAATGTAGAAGCTATGTGCTCTTCTCTCCTGGCTCCCTGGTGTAGTGGTTGCACGCCTGACTGCAGTCCGAGACGTCTGTGGTTCGATTTCCGGCGGGGCCAAAGCTTTACATTTGTATGAAAACCGCTAACCCTCTCAGCAGTCTACAGTATGCGTAGGTAGTCTCCGTAGTCTGATTGGCCGTTTGTTACCCAGTTGGAGGGAGGGTATAAAGATGTAGATTGGTCATGATAAGGATGAAGCATTAAATAGTATGTTTAAATTGAATTTAAAGTTTTAAATAAGCAATATCCTATAGCAGCTGATTAATTCTAGAACTCCTGAAAGATGAATACGGCAAGATTGTCAGAACCTCCGACAAGCCTTTCTTTGAATAGTGCGTTAAGTAATTAGCAATTATTAATTGAAAGTTAATAGTTATTAATCGTCACCTTGTCTGTCCGTATCCCGACAGACGCAGCTTTTCCTGGAAGCACTGAACGGATCAAAGTCGAGCACAGAAATGTATCGAATATCGATCAGTTCGATCCTAAAAACTATTGTCGAATCCAGCGCAATATTTAAATAGTCTTCCGTAAAATACCAGGATTCGCCATTACCGCTGGGAAATCGAACGATTCCGTCCTGGAATCCGATTGGATGCCGGATGAGGACGGCCCCCGAATATTCGGCATTCGAAAACGCCCCCCGACGGGGGCCTAAGGGACATCCGGTACTGCAGTCGGGAGAGGAGGTCACTTTTGGTCACTCTGATGAGCTGTAACATATGGCGCCGTTGACCTTTAGGGGTCAGATCCATATTTGGACAGAACAGGGCTGACCACTCCAGCCCCCCGAACGTGAAGTAGGTTGTATCGTACCGGTTGTAGTCCAAATCTTCAACACTATCCCCCCGATTTAGGAGTCCCTGTTTTACGGGGGGCCGTCTGTGTGCTGCGTTCAGCACGATGGTTTGCTCGAATGCACAGAGCGGGTTTCGCAGGGTCAGTTCGAACAGAAATTCGCCCTTAAAATCCGTAAATCGCCGAGTTCGCATTTCTTCGAAAGTCACGAATCGGTCATAGCTGCAGGTCGGTTTTTCGTGCGAAAACAGGTGCTGTTTTAGATCATAGATTTCGTTTTTGGTAAACGATTCTCGATTTACCAGAACAAATTGGGCATCTAATCGGCAGGAAATTCCGACCGACGGATTTACCAGAATTAGGTCGGGCAGAGATGTTTGTCGTTTCGTCGAAAAAGTCACGCGCCATTTCAGACCCGTATAGACAAAATCCCGTGATACAATTTCGGTGAGGAAGTTCGCACTAACGGAATTCGGTAAGATAAAGGAAAAGGTCTGAGTTTTGGCGGTGTCAGCTAGTTTGACCGTTCGTGTCAAGGCAGCCATCAAGAAATCACGAAGTCTTTCTGAAAATAATTCAAGGAATCTCTTCTAAAATTAATGCAATAATCAACAAAATTTCACACGAACTTTGAAAGGTTGAAATCAGTGGTATAAACTAGTTTCGCTGGCTGAAAGATAGAATGGCTGATTTTCAACAGGGAAGTTTGGTGGTTCGAAACCTCAACACTTTTATTAAATTTCCTAAATCTTGATCTCAACTGTTTCAAATTTTTCTTTCAAAAGTGAAAGACGGAAAAAAACAGAAGCCAGAAACAAATATTGATAAATGCAAGGCCTGAGCTCAGATTGTTTAAGGTGCTGGTATCGTTTCGTGCAGTGCTTTTGTGCGTATTTTTTGAAACGCCATAATCTTCGCAATTTTGTGAGTTGGAAAGAGCTTTATGCACACCATTTTAAAGCTTATAATCTGCAGATTCTCATGAGAGTACGAAACTAGTAAAAATCCGGAAAGAATAGCTAAAATTTTCTGACATACTGACATCTGATAGGCTGAATATAGACCAAAAATTTTTGAACATCGATTTCTCAAAACTGTGGAATTGGCCAAAAATTTTTTCTTGTGCTGTCCTATAAAGGACATGTGGGCCGAGGGACATTTTTTTGGATTTGGCTCAGCAGGTCTTAACGGTCCAGAAAAGTCTATTAAATGTGCGGTGACACAAAATTTCGCAACTTTGCAGCGAGTTTTCTCGCAACTGGAGATGTTTTAGCTCAAACCAAGAAAAATGTCCCTCCGCAATAGTGCGAATTCTCATTCTGCCAAAAATCACGCGAATTCATTGGGTAGGTTTGGAGAAATCGGTGTTCAAAACAAAATAATCGCAGTTTTGCCAAAATGGTTTTTCGGCCACACCTCTAGCTTAGAGCAACAAACTCTGCTAATAGGCATTGATAAAATGTGCAATAAGACTGTGTATCGATCGAGCATAAATAAATCAAAACTGTCTGTACGACGGCAGTACTCGGAAAAACCGATTTTCTCGAAAACGGCCAAATTTTGTCTCCAAAAATCGTTTTTTGCTCATAATGCTCTAACCACTAGAGATAGCTCAAAGAAAAGCAAAATGTTCGCCATTTTGTGCCTTCTTTCCAGCCATACCAGCCAATCTGGTGTCTCGACTATGCTTAGAGAATAATGGCAAAAAACCAAAAATTTCTTATCTTTGCACCTAAAAATGCGGGACTGGTCCCAGACCGTTAACGAGCACCGAAATAGTATTTGGAAAGTTTCATCCACTTTCATAAAGAATTAAAGCCTATTAATAACGACACAAAGCGATACCAGCACCTTAAAGTGGAGCGATCCTTTTGTGCAGTGCTTTTGTGGCGATTCTTAAAAACGCTATAACTTTCGCAGTTGAAAAGAGTTTTTATACATTGCTTTAAAGCGTATAACCAGGACATTTATATGAGTTTACGAAATTAGAAAAAAATGGGTAAAAAATTAGAAAAAAAATTTCTAATATGACGGCTAAAATATAGACTAAAACGTCGATTTCTGAAAACTGTAGAATCAGCCGAAAAGAATTGGTGCCATGATATGAAGGACTTAGGCGGCCGAGGGACATTTTTTGGATTTGGCTCACCAGGTCTTAACGTTTGAGAAAGCTTGACCAAATGCACGGTAACACTTAAAATTTCATAAACTTCGTATTTAGTTTTCTTGCTACTCTCGAAGCATTTAGCAAAAACCAAGAAAAAAACGGCCCTCCGCAATAGTGCGAATTTTCATCCTGCCAAAAGCCACGCGAATCCATTGGGTAGTTTTTGAGAAATCGATATTCAAAACAAAAACAATCGTTCACAGTTTTGCTAAAATGCTTTTTCTTTATTCAATCTCTAGCTTAAAGTAAACCAACTTCAGCTAGTAGGCATTGATAAAATATGCAATTAGACTGTATATCGATTGAGCATAAATGGACCAAAACTGTCCGTAAGATTTGGTGGTAATTTTAAAAACACTATTTTCCTCGAAAATGGCCGTTTTTTGACCCTCAAAGTAGTTTTTGCTTATGCCGACTTAGCCACTGGAGATAGCTCAAATGTTGTGAAAACGCAAAAATGTTCATTTTGGTCCCCTCTCTCCAGCCATAGAAACCAATTTGGTATACCAACCATGTGCTGAGAGAATAAATTCAAAAACCAAAACTTTTTATCTTTTCACCTAAAAATACTGGACTGGTCCCAGAATGTTAAAGAGCCAGAAAATATGTTATTTCGTAAGCTCCTAGCTATTTAGGTAATGGTTCAAAGTTTTGTAAGAGTCAAAAATACCCGAAAGGAAACCAGCACCTTCATTTTCAAATCATATATCTAAAAGGAACTGTTCTGAAGTGCTCTAAATGTCAGAAAATAAAGAGGTCTCTTGCACTTCCCCCAAGCCATCAGTTTTGACTTTTTTTTACCATTAACTTGGAAATCTGTATATGGAGGCATACTGTTGGCTTTTGAATTCAAAAATTCAAAAATTTTAAATTTTTGTTTGATATAGGGGAATAAAGAACTAAAAACGTTTTTAAAAAAACAACATTTGCTGAAAACTGAGACACAAGGTTTTCAGGAGCGCTTTATACCGAATCTAAAACCGTTTTAGATAAACGTATAAACTGCTTAGTATAAACAAGATTATATAATATAAAAGAGTGTGCCACTAGGGCACACTATGTTATCAGATGCATAAACTATCTCACCCACCGGCCTACGGCCCATAGATTTCCGCAATTAGACCCTTCACT
>JASAND010024250.1:0-27282 GCA_030248195.1 Trissonchulus latispiculum
CTTATATTAATTTTTCTAGCGATTCATTTATCATATACACACTGTTTGAATTCATTTCCATCAGGAGGGTGAGCCCTCTTCCCTTGAGAAAACTTTCTTGGGTATTTTCATATTTAGTTTCTTCAATTTCTACTACTCGTACGGTTTTTTCTACGGTTTCTACCAGATACGTGTATTTTTGTATTGCTTTACGTACGTATGTACTTGTTGTTTTCTACTGTTACTAGTATTCCTAGTATATTTATTTGTTTTTGTGTACGTATACATTTGCAGTAGTTGTTTTCAGCGTAAAGTGCTTTTTTTGTAAATTTGTTTGTGGGAGCGACGCTCACGTACCAAGCGCCGTACGGTCAGTCCTCTCAGGAGTTCGGACGGCGAGCCCTGGGGAGATGTAACGCAAGAGGCTGACTGTAACGGTCAACCTTTTCGTTATTACAATTATTACGAAATCACTTTACTTAGCTAATAGTTGGCTTGCCTAGTCAGCAAGCATTCCTCCACGTGTCATGTAGCTCCACCTATAGGATAGGTTTGGATGGGTGGGGTCCCCCCTTGGAGCTACATGATTGGGACACCCCAGCTAGAGGGCGCTTCTCTTGGGAGGGGGTTTCTCCGTCAAACTTCTCCCCCTTTCAGTTGTGGGTTTTCCCTTGTACAGTACAGTCGTGTTCTCTCTCTATTCTCTCCCTATATCTCCTGTACAGTTTCTCCCCTGTATATCTTCAGTGGGCCTTTGTATTGGTACGTTAGCGGGGCTTCGCCCTTATAAATTATATTGGTGAGTTCGTGTGTGTGTATACTTGTTTATTCTCTTTTATAACTGTACGTATTTGTTGGGCTTTGCCCCCCTAAATTAATCTACTAGTTATTTCTATATCTGCTATATTTCTATACATACTTGTTGTACGTATTAAATATCTCCACTAATTGTGTGTACTTTTGGTAGGTCTTACTGAGCTCCTAGGTTAGTTTAGTGCTACTTCTGAGGTGAGCGGGTGTCACCCACTCACTAGGGCTATTTATTTGGCGAGGCTTCCCCGGCCGGCTCCTGCGCGGTTGGTGTGTTATTCACTTGTGCCACGGTCTCCTCGCTTGAGTTGCTCTCGCGGGGTAACGGTACTATTGTGTTAGGCTAGTTTCACTCTGGTACCGCTACACACGGGTCAGATTTTGTTGGCCCGAACCGTTCAACAAAGTTCTCAACTTTGGCTTCTAAAAAAAGCTGGCCCAGCCATGCTCTGCACTTTCTTAGGCTTGGTGCGCAGCATTCTTGCCTCAGTAGATGGGTCCAACGCCAATTTCTGTTCGCGAGCACATTGAAAAACACCCGGACCTGACAATTAAAACCGAAAAATTGAAAAATTCTTAACCAAAAAGGTTCAGTCAAAATTTGTAAACGGTTGTTATGGGAGAAACCATAAACTTTATCATTAAAGCTTTAGCTTTATCTCTCCGTTTTTGCTTAGACTTCCAAAGATTCCTGGGCCTTCTGGACCGTGATAAGTGGAATCAGTTGAATCAAAATGTTTGGAAGGGGAAAATTGTAACAAAAGACAGATTTCTATGCAACACAAATAGTGTAACAAACCTTTATAGGAAAATCCCTTTTCAGTTCAGTCACAGATTTGCACCAATATTCGGCTGATTTCTCTGAGATCAATTCTATGTTAAGAAATGAGCCCAAACCGGGGCCAAAGTGATGCCCGGAAGTGGTACCACGAACGATGCGAGGAGACACGTTTGTTACCAAATCCTAAACAAACACTACAACCTAGTCAGATATATACCAATGCTTAACTGCACGATTACGTAAAAGCATTTACGTACTGGACAATTGTTAGTTCTAACTAAATTTATTTTGCATTTTAGGAAACTGAGGTTAACGTTCACTCCAACACCTGTGACCTGAAAAATTCGGGCCTCAGCTGAGATCAGAGTATGTAACTTTCGGACTAACAGTCTGACAGTTCGATCACTGAGCTACCGAGGCCACTGTTGCATCAAGCTAAATAGAAGGAGATCGTATCCAAAAGCAGAATTCCATCATCAAAAGCGAGAAGCTCTATACCTTTAATTAAGCTCGTCAAAAGTCATTTCTACCGACTTCGAATGCTCTATTTCCAACTGACCTTATCCAGTGAGAAAGTTTTGGTGAGGGCAAAACCCCAACCCTGCTCGAAGGCTCGACGAATCATTGGGGTGGCCGTCGTGGGCGGGGCCGAGGCTAAGCCAAACGGATTCTCAAATCGAATTCCGCAAATGTCAACACTGGTATCAACCAAATCGATAGGAGTGAAAAAGAGGGGCAGTTCCGGTTTCGATGGAACAACACCGCCAGAAAGACTCTAAACAATAAACAAGCCAGTCTCTAATCTGTTTATTATTTAAAATTGACGAAATCTTAAAACACTTGTATACTTTTTAATATCCAGCAAATTACAATAGAGTGAAACGTTCGGCTTAGTTATAAAGAAACTCTCTAGCATTTAAATAAATTTGCGGGTAAATAAAAAGAAAACATTAGGGTACGGATTTGTACCTGAAATGTCAAACCAAGACTGTAGGTATGTACCTGGAGATATGAATGGATGGACCAAGCCGCAGTTTTTCCATCATTCACGGATTCTACGGTGGTCTCGGCCACTCCGGCCACATCGCCTCCGGCAAAAACCCAAGGTTCCGAGGTGGTCATCCGAGAACGATCCACCTCTGGAGTACCCCAAGGACTCAGTTTCACAGGAAAAAGAGAGCTTTTCACTGAAATAAGCGCAAAAAACTGACATCATTAAGAAGGCAAATTTGAATTCAATATGTTTACAAAAGGAGTATATACTTCACACCCAGAACCGTTTAAGGTGCTGGTATCCCTTTGTGCAGTGCTTTTGTGGGTATATTTTGAAACGCTATAACTTTCGCAATTTTGCGAGTTGTAAAGAACTTTATACATCATTTTAAAGCTTATAATATGTAGATTCTCATAAAAGTACGAAACTAGCAAAATTGGCAAAAAATAGCAAAAATTGACTGACATACTAACATCTTACAGGCAGAATACAGGCCAAAAATTTTTGAACATCGATTTCTCAAAACTGTGGAATCGGCCGAAACTTTTTCATGTGCTGTTCTCTAAAGGACATGTGGGCCGAGGGACATTTTTTTGGATTTGGCTCAGCAGGTCTTAACGGTCAAGAAAATCCACTAAATGTGCGGTGACACGAAATTTCGCAACTTTGCATTGCGTTTTTTCGAAATTGGAGATGTTTTAGCTCAAACCAAGAAAAATGTCCCTCCGCAATAGTGCGAATTCTCATCCTGCCAAAAATCACGCCAATCGATTGGGTAGTTTTTGAGAAATCGATGTTCAAAACAAAATAATCGCAGTTTTGCCAAAATCGTTTTTCTGCCAAATCTCTAGCTTAGAGCAACAAACTCCGGCTAATAGGCATTGATAAAATGTGCAACGAGACTGTGTATCGATCGAGTATAAGTAAACCGAAATTGTCCATATGATTTGGCAGTAATTTTGAAAAAACTGATTTTCTCGAAAACGGCCATTTTTGGACCCCAAAAATCGTTTTTTGCTTATACTGACTTAACCACTAGAGATAGCTCAAAAGTTGTAAAAGCAAAAATGTTCATTTCTGTGCCCTCTATCCAGCCATACCAACCAATCCGGTGTCTCGACTATGTACTGAGAGAATAATGGCAAGAACCAAAAATTTCTTATCTTTGCACCTAAAAATGCGGGACTGGTCCCAGAATGTTAAAGAGCACCGAAATAGTATATTTGGAAAGTTTCATCCACTTTCATAAAGAAATAAAGCCTATAGGGTCAAATTTACACAAAGCGATACCAGCACCTTAAGGTGCTGGTATCGTTTTGTGCAGTGCTTATGTTGTGATTTTTGAAACGCTATAACTTTCGAAATTTTGGGAGTTGGAAAGAGCTTTAGGCATCGTTTTAAAGCTTATTATCTGAACATTCACATGAGTTTACGAAACTGACAAAATTAGCAAAAAATTGCATAAATTTTCTGACATGCTGACATCTAACAGGATGAATACAGACCAATAATTTTTGAACATCGATTTCTCAAAACTGAAGTATCGGCCAAAAGTTATTTTTGTGCCACTATATGAAGGACATATGGGCCGAGGGACGCTTTATTGGATTTGGCTCAGCAGGTCTTAACGGTAGAGAAAATCGGCCAAATGCACGGTAACACGAAATTTCGCAACTTCGCATTGAGTTTTCTTACTATTCGATAAGTTTAAGCCCAAACCAAGAAAAACGTCCCTCCGCAGAAGTATGAATTTCAATTCTGCCAAAAATCTCCGGAATCCGTCGAGCAGTTTTTGAGAAATCAATGTTCGAAACAAAATAATCGCAGTTTTGCCAAAATGGTTTTTCCGCCAAATGCCTAGCTTAAAGCAATAAAGGCTGGCTATTAGGCATTCCTAAAATGGACATTTGGACGCTGCATCGATTGAGTATAAATAAGTCAACTTTGTCCTTAACATGTGGCAGTAATTTTGAAAAAACTGATTTCCTCGAAAATGGCCATTTTTGACCCTAAAAACAGTTTTTGCTTATACTGACTTAACCACTGGAGATAGCTCAAAGGTTGTAAAAGCAAAAATGTTAATTTTCATGTCCTCTTTCCAGCCATCACAACCAATCCCGTATCTTGTCTACCTACTGGGAGCCTCAGGCCAAAAACCAAATCTTTATTATCTTATGGCCTAAAAATACGTGACTGGTCCCAGATTGTTAGAGCACGGAAATCGGTTATTTCGTAAGTTTTCGCCATTTACGTGAAGGACTAAAGCCGTATGAGTCAAAAATACCCGAAAGGAAACCAGCACCTTAAGGGGGGCGCTACTTCGGTCGAAAATTCGACCTTCACCGATTTGGCTCAAATTGTGCTCATTGATAGTCCCTATGGCCCTACACAATCCATTGAAATTTGGGATGATTTCGTCCAGGAATTAAAAAGTTACAGCCATTCAAAATTTCCAATTCCTATTGAAAATGGCCTAAAATCGGAACTTTAGATTTTTCGCTTCTGACAACGATAACTTACTCAAATCAAAACCGTTTGAAACGTTCTATAGCTCATTTTGGAGCTAAATACAATATCTAAAACTTGTCGAAGAGCTTTTTTCGAAATTCAGTTTCTAACTTTTGCAGTAATCGTTTCCGTGAGACAACCCCAAAAATAAATCAAAATTGATATTTTTCAAAAAATTTCGAACTTTGCAAATAGGCACAATATCTACATCAATCGATAGCTTTTTCAATTCTAAAAAACTTTTCTTCTTGGCACAGACGTCCATTTTGCAGCTATTTAATGTTGTCAGTCAAAAACCGTATGTTCGTGAATTTTCAATTTCTGTGTTTGTGGGGCTGTCTTACAAAAGGATTGCTACGAAAATTA
Source organism: Trissonchulus latispiculum (assembly GCA_030248195.1). NCBI lineage: Eukaryota > Metazoa > Nematoda > Enoplea > Enoplida > Ironidae > Trissonchulus > Trissonchulus latispiculum. The sequence continues at coordinate 5,439 of JASAND010024250.1, forward strand.
GAAACCGAATTTTTTAAAAAGCTCTTCGACAAGTTTTAGATATTGTATTTAGCTCTAAGATGAGCTATAGAACGTCAAACGGTTTTGATTTGAGTAAGTTATCGTTGTCAGAAGCGAAAAATCTAAAGTTCCGATTTTAGGCAATTTTCAATAGGAATTGGAAATTTTGAATGGTTGTAACTTTTTTATTCCTGGACGAAATCGTCCCAAATTTCAATGGATTGTGTAGGGCCCTAGGGACTATCAATGAGCACAATTTGAGCCAAATCGGTGACGGTCGAATTTTCGACCCAAGTAGTGCCCCTTAAACACTCAGCATTTAAATTTACAGATTTAAAATTAAATTCATTAAATTCATTAAAAAGATAAAGTTACGAAATGTAAAAATCTGTTTTATAGAAATAAGTACCACTCAGCTCAGCTAGCCCAGTTGGCAGAAGTGGTACATAGAAAGGAAGAGCAAGCTATTTCATCAACACAGTTTATTAAGTTTTAGAACATGTAGATATAAATAAATATAAATATATAAAAGCGTATAAATAATCCCAATATTTCATGCTCCGGCAATCAGACCACAATCCGAGCAATTCTATTATTATTCCATTCCAGGTACCCATAACTTCGTTTTCAGGATTTGGGCAAAATTTAATGTCATATTTAAATTTAACATTTAAATGATACATTTAAGTTTAAAATTTAAATTTAACAAGCACTAGAAGTAAAAAGACCCGCCAACCTAGATGCTAACAAAGTTAAAGAAGCATTGAGTCGGCAGAGGGCAAAAACACCAGCAGCAACAACAACGCCACAACAACGCGACAACCCAACAAAGTAAAAGGCTTAAAATTTAATCAAAACTACGTATTGAAACCTTCTTCTGAGAAAAGTCCAGATCCAAAGGCCGAAATAATATGATTGGCCTTGACCGGGATAATCTGATCCTCATGAATCAACCACTCCCCGCTCTCCAAATCCTGCTCTGTTCGATAGAATTCCATGGACAAAATTCGACCACTGGTCTTATCCCGATTAATTTTTCTGGGACTGACAAAGGGCATAAATTCACACTTTTCCTCGCGAGCCATATCCATCTAGTAAACAAATCAATGAAAACTAAACTTTTGACCTAGCACTGAAAAAGGTTCCCATTGCCGACTTGCCGGGAGCAGTTTTTTCTGAGTAAGAGCGCTTACCGCACCCATTGGCTGCCAGCCTCTTGGCTACCTTTAGTGTTTGTAGATCATAATTAAATTAACAAAAGCATAAGTCGAAAATTGACAATTTTTAAAGCCAAAAGTTAAAAAGACAAAGCAAAGCTTGAGAGTCCTACATCAAACAGTGAAATTACTACGGGTAACCGCTACACTGACTACAACCGATTATGACAATATATTTTCAATACATAAGGAAAAATAAAAATACAACTACCTATGGAGACATGAAGGAATGTATAGACAACTGGGCACAAACACATTCAATGAAGTCTTATTTGCTAAAATATCTATCTATGTACTTCTTCCGGCACAGCTCTGATTCCAGCAAATCCCTTTCTGAAGGCGACATAGACCCGTTTGGCGCCGCAGCGCAGGGCACTTGTGGCACAGTCAAAGGCCGTATCCCCCACGCCCAATACAATCACATTGCCATGCAAAACAGGCAACTGGTAAGACTTGCATCCGCACATACCTGAAACGAAGTCAATATTAGAAAACGCAAACTAGAACGCTGAAGACTGAAGGAAATACGTCAAATGGCAAAACTCATATGTTCAGTAGTATTTTAACAGTAAAAGAGCGCAAAGTTATACCTATTGCCTTCCTGGGATCCTAAATAGCCAAAGCTCATTTTAGGATATTATTGCGAATCCCTGTGGCCAAGAGTACATAATACATAAGAGTATGACAGCTGGCATACGCTATGTATTATCAGCTGGGTACATCTTCTGCACGCTAAAGGCTGACCCCCCCCCCCCGCAAATTGGACCCCAGTGAGCCCCTCCGCAAATTGGACCCCAGTGAAACCCCTCCGCAAATTGGTACCCAGTCGAAACGGAGGTACGCTCACTCGCTCTATGCTTGTGTGTTAAAGCTCGAAAACACAAGCATTACGTGCGCGAGTTTTGTGTCTGTTTCGAGCTTTAGAATACTCGCATTGCGGCCAAATTTTTTTGAAATGAAGGGTCTAATGTGAGGGGAAAGGAAGGGGTCAGCCTATAGCGTGCAGAGGATGTGTCACGGTTATAATGCATAGAGTATGACAGTTGACATACTCTTATGTATTATGCACTCTTGCTGTGGCTCAAGAAAATAAGTAATTAACCGAAGACAGTTACATCGAAACCAGCCTCAAAACCAGCTTCAAAACGTTTGATGAAACAGTAACCTTTATTATTACACGTTGTACCACGAGTACATAATAGATATCTATTATGTACTCTTGGTTGTATATATTCCGACAGCTTAGCATGTTACAGTTTACCTGGCTTGCTTCCTCGAGCAACCGCAGGCAGAAATTCTTTGGAGGTCCAAAATCCATGAGAACTATCCAGTCCTTCAAACATAGGAATTTTCTTTGGCTCGGGCAAACCTAAACAAGAAAATCAGCAAACCTGTATACAATCTGTTTACATCAAACTACTGTGATCAGAGACTCAAAATCAGCCTGGGCTTAGCTATAATTATAGTGTCTGTCTGATGTTATGACATTCACGTGCTTATCTTAAACGACAATCTGTTGTATTGACTAATATGCAAATTAACTTTGTTGCTATTTAACCCGTTGCTTTTGTGCAATAAATCAGTCGGCCTGTTTCCTCTTCAACACTACATTGGCGCACTGGGTAGTGCTTTGATCACCTTTAGATCAAGCAAAAGCCGACGAACCGCCTAAAGCTTTGACCGCTTCCAGGTCAAAGCAGGAGAAGTTGCTGGTAGCGTTGGCCGTTTCCAGGCTTTGACGCAAGAAGAGAAGGCTCTCTTAGTTCTGACCGCGGCCAGGTCAGAACAGAAGAAGACGAGCTAACTGCTTTTGACCGCTGCCAGGTCAAAGCAAGCGAAGAGGAACCGATCGGCTTTGACCGTTTCAAGGTCAAAGCAGAAGCAGAAGTCTCGGCCGCTTTGACCGCTTCCAGGTCAAGCAGAAGAAGACGACACATCAGCTTAGACCGCCTTCTGGTCAAGCAGACGAAGATAATTCATCAGATTTTACCGCCTCCAGGTCAAAGCAAAAGAAGACGATCGGGCCAGCGCACTCCGCTGCCAGACCAAACCATAAGAAGACGATCGGGTCAGCGCACTCCGCTGCCAGGTCTGGGCTCAAAACAGAAGCCGGACAGATCCGCTTTGGCCGCATCCAGGTCAAGAACGCAGAATCCATTGGGTTTGACCCATGGTTTTTTTTGCGCCAGGGGCTGTTTCATGGCGCAAATTTTTTTCGCGTGACGCAAATGAAATTAGCCCTGACGCAAGCCTGGCGCAGCTGGATTTGAACTTCAACTAGAGGCAAAATTGTGCAAACTTGCTGGAAAAATTGTGTTTCAAGCGTGATATTTCTAAAAATTTTCTGCTGGGGGCTGCGCCCCCAGACCCCCGCATGTCTGCCTTCTTACTCGTTGCCGAGCAAGATGACTGACAAACTAATATTTTATTTACGTAATCATTGGATATAAGGGCGCATGTAGCAGCGGCAACAGCTTGCAAGTCTTGCAGATGTAGCAGTTAAAAATATTTTAATATGCATTCGATATTGCAATAACCGGCCATACTTAATACCACATCAACTGGTCGCGAAAATGCTCTAAATTAATTCCTGGGAGAGTCTTAATTGCAAAAATTCTTCAAGTTCTGGGGGGCTCTGCCCCCCAGACCCCCCGCGTTGGTTCTTTCTCTATAGATCCTAATGTTTCACACATTAAAGTCGGCTTTAAAGATGCAAAATATGAAAAACAGGTGGAAAAAGTGTTTAATGGAGTGTATTTGTGGTTAAATAGTTAAATATTGGTTACACATTAAAATAATGTTTAAAAGACTTATTAAATTGATTAAAAATTAATTTTATTTTTGACGCAGTGACCCCAGTTCCTGACGGAGTAAAATTTTTCCTGACGCAGCATTGGCGCAAATCGTGAAACCAAAAAAATCCTGGTTTGACCGCAGCCAGGTCAAACCAAGAAGTAGACGGAGGCCGTTCCAAGGCTGAAACTTCCTATCAGGCCGTCTCCAGGCCAAGTAAAATCAGCAGCCACAACAGGCGAAGCCAGCGAGCAGTTCCATGGACCATCTGCCACCTCCACCGGTCTTCCTTTCCCAACCGGGGGAACCACCTGTCCCATGGAAAGAATGAATCAGGGCTTTCAATACATATGTGGAAGCCACCACAGGGGCCCATGGGGAACAACCATGCGGTGGTTCCTGATCGTAGGCGCGTTGCCATCCTCTTGCACTGCCTTGGTGCAGAGGGGCAGCGCATCTACTATGCCATACACCCCGAGGAGGAAGCCGAGGTCACATACCAGGTGGTGGTCGACAGGTTGGCCAGCCAGTTTGGTCCCCGAGAGAACGTGGTAACCGCCAGGGTCCGTTTCCGGGAATGCTGTCAGGGTTCCAGGAAGGTGGACGAGTGGGTAGCTGAATTGCGGCGCCTGGTGGTCCCCTGTAAATACAGGTACCTAGAAGAACTGATCAGGGATCAGATCGTCGAGAAGACTGCCAGCCCAAGAACACGGGAAAGGCTACTGATGGAAGGAGATCTCACTTTGGAGAAGGCGATATCCGTGGCCCGCCAGGTACAGCAGGCCAGTTTGGATTCCAAGGCAATCACCAGTGGTCAGCCAACTCCTGCAGTGAATATTGCTGCAACTTCCAGGGCATCCCAGTGGAGGAAGAAACCAAATCAGCCAGCATCGGCCTGTTCTCGATGTGGCAAGTCAGGACATCACGGCAACGATCCGAAGTGTCCAGCTACAGGCAAGATGTGCAACGCCTGTGGAAAGCCGGGCCATTTCTCGAAGGTTTGCAGGTCTTGCGCCAACAAGCCATCAGGGAAGAAGCCTCCGCCGAAGAGCAGTTCCAAGCCATCGACCGCTTCACCAGTGGAGATTCTGAAACCCGAAGTCAACAGGTGTGCTGCCTCCGGTGATCTCATTGTGCGATTGTGTCTCTTCGAAATCGAAATCGCTGGAGACAGACGATCGATTCCAATGGTGGTGGACACCGGATGTACGAGATCCATCATACCTTTGCCGGTGGTGAAGAAGGAATTTCCAGAAGCAGACGTAAAGCCATGCTTGCTTGCGAATGGATACGGGCGCAATTCCCTGCCAGTAGCAGGAACAGTGGACGCAGTGGTCCGTTTCAAGGACCGCACTGCAAAAGTCAGTATGATAGTGGTCGACGTCAGCGATATTCCATTATTTGGATTGGATCTGTTCAGAGCTCTCAGAATACAGCTTAATGTCAGCAAGCCCGTCCAGCTCAATTCCATCAGTGGAACGACGGACATCCAGGCCAAGTTTCCGAGCCTGTTGAAAGAACAGCTTGGACCGTTGAAGGGATTCGTACACAGAATCCGACTGAAGGAGGGGACGAAGCCGATTGCAACGAAACTTCGACGACCTCCACTTGCATTGGTGGACTCAGCGATAGCCGAACTGAAGAAGATGAAATCCGCCGGCATCATTGAAAAGATAGAAGCAGCCGAGTGGGTCCATCCCACGGTAGTAGTACCAAAGAAAAATGGAGAAGTCAGAGTCTGTTGCGACATGCGGAACCTGAATCAGTCAGTGGTGGCCGATCAATATCCGCTACCAACAAACGAAGAAATCCTATCGGATGTCGGGCAAGCGAAGATCTTCAGCAAAGTGGATCTACGCAAAGCCTATTTCCAGTTGCCGTTGGCAGAGCAGAGCCGTCAGCTCACGGCTTTCCTTACTCCAATCGGCTTATTCCAATACTGCAGGCTGCCGATGGGATACAAAAGCTCCGCCAGCATATTCCAGAAAGCGATGGAGCAAATTTTGTCAGGAATTCCAGGAGTGGTTCCATTGATTGATGATATTCTCATCTATGGGCACATACAGGAAGTCCATGATGAGCGATTGCTCAGCGTGCTGAAGCGATTGGACGAAGTGGGCGACACTCTGGAACCGAGGAAGATGGATCTTCATCAAAGGAAGATAGATTTCTGTGGCCACACTGTCGGATCAGGGCGTTCAGCCACTATCTGACAATGTGGAAGCCATTTCTCGGACGCCTAAGCCAAAGACCATCAAGGCACTGAAGTCGTTTTTGAGAGCCGCCAGTTACTACCTCAGATTCCTGCTGCATTTCTCTACCAGAGTAAAACCTCTGAGAAATGCCGAAAGAAGTGATTCAACTCACCTCAACTGGAATGCTGAGATGGATGCTGCCTATCAGGACATCATCAAGGCTCTGTGTAGTAAACCCGTTTTGGGTTTCTACAGAAAGGGCTGCCAGACATATGTAACGACGGACGCCTCAACTGTGGGAGTTGGAGGTGCCCTCTCTCAAATTCAGGATGGACAAGAAGTTGTCATCGCATATGCCTCCAGGAGTTTGTCTCCCACCGAACGACGATATTCGGTAACCGAGCTAGAAGCCTATGCAGTCGTATGGGCGTGCGAAAAATAGAAATACTTTTTATGGGGAAAGCCATTCATCATTCGCACTGATCAACAAGCTTTGGTGTCCTTGTTCAACACGCCTATTGGAGCCAAAGGCCATAAGCCTCTACGGATCGGAAGATGGTATCTCCGCCTCGCTGAGTTCGACTACTAGGTCGAATATAAGCCTGGAAAGGAGAATGCCTTGGCGGATATCCTCTCTAGTTGCCATTGCCGCCGAAGAAATCGGAAGATATTCCAGAAGCTTGGTGTGATGCCTACGTGTCAGCTGTTGCCACGGTAACAGCACTCACGCCAGAGGAACTGAAGAATGAAACCACAGCCGATCCAGTGTTGGCACGATTGATGTCAACATTCAGACGCCAGTGGACCAAAGAGGAGCAAGAAGATCTAGAACTGAAGGCGTATTTCCTAATCCGGAACGATTTGACCTCGATGAACGGTGGCATCTTCAAGGGATCAGCACTGATGGTTCCAGGTTCTTTGAGGGAGCGAGTTCTTTCGCTCGCCCACGAAGGCCATCCAGGCGTGGTCAGAACCAAGCAGCGTCTGAGGGATGCCTATTGGTGGCCTCACATGCAAAACGATGCCGAAGAATGGGTGAGGCGATGTGGTCCTTGTCAGCTCGCCGACAAATCAGCAAAACCATTGCCGTCAGGGGTCCAGCCAACGGAAGTTCCGAAGGATCCATGGACTCGCCTAGCTCTGGACATCGCCGGTCCATTTTCCACAGCTCCACATCACCAGTGATGCCTATTGGTCCTCCAGGATTATTCATCAAAATGGCCGGAAGTTGGATGCCGATCCAGCTATTCAACAAAGGACGTGATCGATTTCTTGGAGCAGGTCTTCGCCAGGCACGGGTATCCGTCCAAAATCGTTACGGACAATGGTCCTCAATTCATCTCCGATGAATTCGAGGCTTACCTCAAGGGAAGGAACATTATCCATCTGAAGACCGCTGTCTGCAACCCAATGGCAAATGGGATGGTGGAACGGTACAACCGGGTGCTCAAGGAAGGGCTGCAGATTGGGTATCTGGAAGGCACATCATGGGAAGTCTCGATCAGGAAACTGCTTTTTTCCTATCGAAGTACTCCCCACTCGATCACAGGGAAATCCCCCTTCGAGGCCCTACACGGAGGGAGGAAGATGAGGACTATGCTAACCCCGCCGGATCTCAGGAGATTGGCAAGGTCTGGTACGAATGCTGGAGGCGGACCACTTTTCCCAGGAGATTGGGTCCGCCATAAGCTGTCCTGGGTGCCTAAGGGTAAGCCATCTTGGTCCAAGCCACTACGGATCCGGAAGCAGCGAGGACGATTCACCTATGAGCTCGAAAATGGCCACGTTTGGAATTCTCGTAAACTGCCCAGGGCTCATTGCAACGACAACGATGAATCAACGGAAAGTCCGCTCTTTCCGGAACCAGAGACCACGGATGTCGAACAACCGGCACCGCCTGAAGAAAATCCTGCTCTGCATCCTCAACAGCTTGGAGAAGAGAATCAGCGACCACAAAGGGTGAGACGAGTTCCTGATTTCTTCCAAGCAGGATTCACCTAACCAGGGTTTCCAACCCTCGGAAAGAAGAAGGGTGATGTAGTGTCTGTCTGATGTTATGACATTCACGTGCTTATCTTAAATGACAATCTGTTGTATTGACTAATATGCAAATTAACTTTGTTGCTATTTAACCCGTTGCTTTTGTGCAAAAAACAGTCGGCTTGTTTCCTCTTCAACACTACAATAATTATATAACTGTCTTTCCAGGCAACAGTTTCCACTCACCAATTCCAACAAATACGGCTTCAAATCCTTCCTGTTTCAAGGAAGACAGTGTAAAATCCCTTCCCAGAGCTTTACCACTGACCACCTAAAAATAATTAACTTGCATCGGTTTAGCATTCAGATATTTACGCAACAAAAATGCTCTACCGAAAAACTTCTAGAGTGAGGGTTGCGATATCTGACATTCCGGTTAAAAAAGTCAGGACATAAGTTTGAAAAATTATGCTAATATGAGATGGAGTTTTCAGTAGGCTCAATTTGGCGCCACTTTATATGATTCGTTAATGCAGCAAAAACAGAACAGCAATTAAATCAATACGTAGACAGGTCAGATATCCACAAACATTCTGTTTAGAACACCCTAAAGTTTTTGTCCCTCATTCGTTACCTTTACACCGAGATCTTTGACCAGTCTGAGCTCAAAATCTACAACGTCATAAGGCAAACGATACTGTGGAATTTCTGAGGAGCTACAACAATTTTAATTTAGTATAATTTTCAACAATTTCAATTAGGACTTTAAGATATGTCGGCTTTATCATTAACAACGAGCAATAAGAATTGTATCTACATCGTAGCACTGTAGTACTGCGAGGTTTTCAATTTTTCCAGACCAAGGATTAATAAGTGACCTTTCAAGCGCTAGTTAAACGAGTACAGTTGAAAGAGTTTGAATGAACCCTTAACCCCCTATTCCCGCAAAGAGCCGCCTAAATTTAGTTCTCAAAAATTTTAACTCTTTCAACTCTCGTTGGCTTGAACTGGGCGGAACTAAAACAGTTAAAACTCTGCAGAATTAAATTTAGACTGCTGCTTGCACAAATAGGGGATTAAAAAAGCTACTTCTAACTCGTTTAGTCCGCGTCAAGAAAATACCCATAGAAATGATAAGGAAAAGTCTAAAGTTAGCACTGTGTACAATAAATGGTCTGAATTTATTGTGAATAAAAGTTACCATCTACCTAAGTCCGCCCACATAGTCCTCCTTCTCAAATATGGTCAACTGACTATAACCTAGGCGAGCCAGAAATGTGGCACAGGACATGCTGGCTGGGCCGCAACCAATCAGAGCCACCGGAAAAGAATGAGCCTTAGTTCGACCTTCGGCTATTTCTGGCGGTAAAATCTGCGGAAGACCCATCTGTTTAAATACCTAAAATTAAATTTTATTTGAATTAAAAATAATCATTATACTACACTGAATCTGATCTATAGGTTCTTCATGGCATGGTGTTATTCCTATTGTTAGGCGATTGGCATTTTCTGACCACGGGAGCGGTTAACTGTACTGTTAATTGAAAAAGGTAAAAGCTAATAGCCAGCTCCCGTAGCAAGAAAAAGTCAATCGTCCAGCAATAGAGATTAGTTGGATCATTGCCGTTTTGAAAAAAAAGGGAGAAATACAAATTTATTTGTCAATCAATGAAAAATGGTGAAACTGGAATTTTCTTCATTTTAGGGTTCACAATTTCCATAAACAAACCCTCTATCAGGCTTGACTAAGAGAGTGTGAGAGACTCACTTCTACTGCAAAATGTTGCAAACCGCCAATATTGATGGGACCCTCTTCGCTCCCGTACAGGTTGCAACCGCCAACGCAGAGGTCGGAAGTCGGGCAGACCATGCCACAAGTAAGACCCAAAGGATTGTCCGACAGAATAGTTTTTGCTGCTCCATAATAATTCTAGAACAGATAAGCAGAGCAGCTACAGCATATAACTTGGAGGGGTCTAAGGAATTTTGAAGCCCTTTTTTCTCTATGAATTTTGAAGCCCTGTTAGAGGGCAAACACAGTAAATCCCTGAAGGAAACAGATAAAAACGTCAAGTACAAAAGGTATATATACAGTTTGAAAATTATTTAACTGTTTCAAATGTTTTCCAAAAAACTGTCGTTAAAAATTTTCAGTTTTGAAAAGGCAAGACTGAATCTACCCATAACCAGCTAAATTCATCCAAATGCAAAAAACTTGACACAGAGCGAGCTTTTAGTTGGAAATCCTTGCTATGTGTCATTTACGACATATAAGATGACAGTGAAAATTCTTTACAGTAGATTTCTGATTCCAGTAACGCACCGTATGAAAACAAGATTAGTTACATGACACTACTATGTACTACGTAATGGCAGTTATTCTTCCTCAGGCGCATCTCGTATTTCCGGTAGAGTTACAGACTATGTATCCCTGAACCTTAAGTAATACCTTATTAGAAATGCTGGTGATAAAGGCCTTAACATCCAACTGTGTAGGACAACTCTTCTGACAGGGAGCGTCTGCGCATTTCAGACATCTGAAAATAGCAACCAACGAGAATGGTAAAAGTAAAAAACTAGACTAGAAAACTAAAAAATTAGTTTCACAAATATCAGTAAAAGATCATGAAAAAGTACGCCAGCTTTTCTTGCTAAAAAAACTACAAAAACGAAAACTGAAGGTATTTTAGTGAAATGAATGAAACAAATGAAAATAAAAAATTGAATGAAACAATGAAGCTAACATCAAACCTGGCTCCGCATCCACACTTATCCATATGATAAATAGACATATGGGAGTGGTTACTGTAGTGTTGATTTAATTGGGTAAGTTCTTCAGTCAGGGAATACTAACTATACAAGAGCCTGGGAGGGGAGTTTCACCCCCCCCCCGAGGGATCCCTCACCCCTCCAGAATCCTGATTTTTCCGGTTTTTTCTTGTTTTTTTGGCCTTCGGCCGCCGGTTCACCCACCCCAAAACTTGTACGCACATGTCTGGTACTAACCAGATAGTCGCTTGTTAACTTTTTTAAGCATTAGGTGTTACAGTGCAACTTTTGTTTATTAACACTACATACACAGAGAACGGATGTTACAACTTGTGGCACTAAAGATGGCGATAATTATATACATGAAATAATTAAATTTAAATTTTTATCAGTGAAATAGCCCCCCGTTTAAATAGTTTTTTTAAGAATTTGGCGAATTCAAACTACCTGGAAGCTTCCTTCAGTGCCCCTCGTTCACTCAGCGTGGTATGCTTGATGTCACGAAAATCATTCTTCAAAGATTTACAACTCTAAAAGAAAAAAGTAAAACACTGGCTGAATCAGAAGCATCAAATGCAAAGCTTAGAAAAATTAAATTAATTTTAATAAATTTTTTAAAAATAAATGTTATCACTCAACTACATTTACACAGTCATATGAGTAAAGGATGTATTGGGGGAATTTAACCTAAGCGAAGGAGGATCTCTCAAACTAGAAGAATTCATGCCCCGAAACCTGGGTCTCCCGGGTTTCGGGAAAAACTCGCTGCCCTCCTAAAACTTCGCCACCCCTAGCTTTTTAGCTTCTAGCTACTACAAACATTTTATATTGGATATATGGATGGATATATTACGATATATGGATATTTTGTATGGATATTTATATATAGAGATATAGAATTATCGTCCAGATGATATACCTCAACGGGAGGCTAAGAGTGAATAAAAAATGTGACATGTTAGACAACTGACCGAACAATTCTTTTGCTCATTCCGTTTCCAATGTTTCTTGTTTCGTTTAGTGTCCGCACTGGGAACAAGAGAGGCATGTCTCAGCACTTTGGGATTTAAGGCCAACAGGCTCTGAAATTATAAAACAATCGAGCAATAATCAATAATAGACATATTTCATACAAAACTGGTGGACAAATTTGCAGTTTGGTGAAATATCGCGAAGTGACGACGATTTTCGTCAACGTTGTCAAAATTGGCGAAAGACTCATTCGTCTAAATAATGTCTTCGATTAATGGAACTTTGATGAGTCTTTTCGCCAACTTGGGCGAAAAACGCCGTCAGTTCACGATATTCCGCCAATCGGCAAATTTCGCCAATGGTGGACTTTTGAATAGAATACGACACTGAATAACACTGAATGAACAGGCATACCAAAAGTATTTATATATTTATGGGGAACCTTGCAAAATAAGTTACAGATAAGCAGGATTCAAGGTTCGCCTGGAGCAAGAAAAAATGAAAAAAGAAATTTTAGTTTCTCGAAACAATCTTTACAACCATGTTTCTAGTTCAGACAGCAGCTGGCTTTTACTGTTAACAAATTTGGCTGGTATGCCAAAACTTCCTTAAGGTGCTGGTTTCCTTTCGGGTATTTTTGACCCATACGGCTTTAATCCTTTACGTAAATGGCTGAAACTTACGAAATAACTCATTTCCGTGCTCTTTAACATTCTGGGGCCAGTCCCGTAATTTTAGACCAAAAGATAGGAAAGTTTTAGTTTTTGGCCTTAGGCTCCCAGTAGGTAGACAAGACACGGGATTAGTTGTTATGGCTGTAAAGAGGACACGAAAATGAACATTTTTGCTACTACAACCTTTGAGCTATTCCCAGTGGTCAAGTCAGTATAAGCAAAAAACTGTGTAGAGGGTCAAAAAATGGCTATTTTTGAGGAAATCAGGTTTTTCAAAATTACAGAAACATGTTGAGGACAAAGTTTGCTTATATATACTCAATCGATACAGCGTCCAAATGCCCATTTTATGAATGCCTATTAGCAGGACTTAATTGTTTTAAGCTTGAGATTTGGCCGAAAAACCATTTTGGCAAAACTGCGATCGTTTTGTTTTGAACATCGATTTCTCAAAAATTACTCAACGGATTCCGGAAATCTTTGGCAAAATCGAAATTCTTACTTCTACGGAGGGACGTTTTTCTTGGTTTGGGCTAAAACGTATCGAGTTGCAAGAAAACTCAATGCGAAGTTACCGTGCATTTAACCCATTTCCTCGACCGTTAAAACCTGCTGAGCCAGATCCAAGAAAACGTCCCTCGGCCCATATGTCCTTCATATAATGGCACAAAAAGAACTTTTGGCCGATTCTTCAGTTTTGAGAAATCGATGTTCGAAAATTTTTGGTCTAAACTCATCCTGTTAGATGTCAGCATGTCAGAAAATTTCTGCTATTTTTAGCTAATTTAGCCAGTTTCGTAAGCTCATGTGAATGTTCACAAAATGAGCTTTAAAACGATGTATAAAACTCTTTCCAACTCCCAAAATTGCGAAAATTATAGCGTTTCAAAAATCACCAAAAAAGCACTGCACAAAAGGATACCACCACCTTAAGGGGGTCACGTTGGTCAAAAATCGATAGTCACGGATTTCGCTCGTTTTCACTCATAATATGCCCCCATATGTTCTTAAAAACAAGACCAAATATCAGTGTTCGAAATCAAACTGTGACAGAGTTATCCAGGTTCAAAGCTGTAAAACTTGAAAATTCCGGTGATGAGCCCCGCAAGGTCAGGTGGAGACCGAACGCGATCGAGAACAGGGTTGACCGATACCCCAAATTAAAGCCTTTACTAAGGTAATATTTTAGTGCGGACGCGGCTCAAGGCTAGCTATCCAGGCGTTCACAATGCATGCTTGAGTGCTGCATTGACCTAACTTTGAAGGACTGCCCAGTATTACTTTATCTCATTTTATCTTGCACAGACAGCATTTTGGACCCATAGTGCTATGAGAAAAGTTGCTCCTCATTCCATTAGCTATCGATTGATACCTAATTTGTCTAAAATTGGCATTTTCTACCTATAAAAATCAAAGGTGCCGCCACAGCACCCATGTTCAATATTGACGCATTTGTTTTGGCCACATTATGTGACAGACATGAATATATTAATCTGCCAAGTTTGGTGATTTTTTGCCACATAATGAGTAAGAAATTATCAAAAGAATGTGAAAGTTATGAAAAATGGCCATCTTTACCAAAATTTGCTGTTTTTGTGGCAAGTTTTTCGAGCTGACTATAGTTGATAGAATCTTGCGAATACTTTCATAAGACGTGTTTTTATGCATGGAGTGCAGCTATCTATTGGCCAAGCTTTTGTCAGTCGTTCAGGACAAGCAAAAGAGTACTGTAGGTCCTGTTTTTCATAGTCCAAAAACGCTCGAATTCCAAAATTCTGATTTTAAAAATTCACCAAAACTCCGCCACTCAACAGAATTGCACCAAACTAAATAGCTGCACTCTACAATATGTCCTTGACATATATGGAAAGTTTCAGCGCTGTATCTTTCATACAGCGAAAAATTTTTCTGCCACAAGCTTTTTAACCTAACTTTTTCATTTTCCTATGTTTAACACATGCCAAGGTCACCTTTGAACGGCTGTAGAGAACGACAGAAGCAATATTACGCTAAACGCACTTGTCTTGTTTTGATGACCCATGGGGACTACAAAATATTTGAAAATGAGCAAAATCGGAGATGGTCGAAAAATTCGTGAAAAAGTGACCCCCCCCCCCTTAATCCCAAAAGTGCGCTACGTACAACCCTAAAGAAATGTGAAACCTGCAGTTAAAAACATTAGCTAAAAACAATTACAGAACATGAATGAAGTTAATAAACAGTTAAAATTCTGACATACTTCGATATCTGGAGGATCCTTGGTTAGCTCCTTCATTCTTTCTAAAAATAGATGTACATATAAAACAAATTAAGTTTAATCCAAGTTTTTAGCCCTAAGCCCAAATTTTGAGCGCATTACTGAGAAACAACCTGATTTGACCTGAATGGGAAATTGTGCCGTTTTGCGAGTTCTGGAGGATGAAGCTGCCATCCTGATTCTGAAGAAGGACCGCGAGGACTGCGCTAGCTTAACCGCAGTGCTTCCACCCGTGTTAGCAAGAGTGCATAATTGCACTATTACTAAGAAAAAGAGTAAGCCACTAGAAGGCTTCTCTTCACTGACTGCATTGCGTAACGGTGCTCCGCCCACAATAAGCGAATGTTCCCCCGTTTGGGGGGGGGGTCGACCAAATCGACATCGCATACCCCCTTCCGTTTGGTGGGGGGGGGGGGGTAGCCAGAAAGAGGTCCCCGGTTGGTGGGGGGGGTAGCCAGCAAGAGGTCCCCGGTTGGTGGGGTGGTAGAGCAAAGGATTACGGTAGTGTTTGTTCTATTCGAAAATGGGTCCCCGTTTGGGGAGGTCACAAAAAATGGTCCCCGTTTGGGTGGGGTCGCCAACAGCCAATCAGAATGAGCAAAACTTAGCCTGCTTGAGCGACCCCCCAAACGGGGACCTTTTTCAGCGACCCCTCTCCCCAAACGGGGACCACTTTTGGCTATCCCCCCCACCAAACGGAGGGGGGTATACCTGTCGACCCCTCCCCAAACGGGGGAACATTCGCGTATTGTGGTCGGAGCACCGTTACGCAATGCCAAGAAGAGGAGCCTTCTAGTGGCTTACTCTTCTTCTAATATATAGGAGAAAATCATGGACTCTTGGTGTTAGGCTATATTACCGAACAACACACTAGGAGTTAAGTCTCACGTTGATGCAAAGGCTATTATTGCCGTCGTTGTTGCATTGAAGACTTATGCTGTGTGCTGCTCCTCGGACTAGCCGCCAGTCATGGCAACGCCGAGGCCAACGGAGCATGTTTCTTAAAATAAGACATTATCCGTCGTGATGTCGACCAGCTTGAGACTCCTTCTGGCAACTTGGTTGGGTTGCTTTTGACCAACCTTACGGGGCCAGTTTACTGATTAACAATTTGCACCTTCGAGTAATCATCACAGTATGATGTCTAATGCTGCCAACAACAACAATTACTGCTGCAGGGAAATCAGGGATTTAAAGCTCAGGATATGGTTTCAGAAATACACCAAGATTACTAGTTTTTCTAAACCCAATATAATCAACAAGAATATGCAAAAAAACAACCAAAAATGCATTAAAAAATCTCAAAATAATACTAATCCAACCGTTGTATTGCGTAGATTCTAATTCCAACATCCGTTAACTCTAACAAGTACAGCACCTACAGCATAACTTACATACCTTTCTCGAATAGCGTATGCAGCCAATACAGGTAATAACTAACCAAGGCAATAAAGATAACAGGTAGGTATGCAGTTGAAAACTTTAAATAATAAATTTACTATACATAGACCCTTTTTCTTATCAACTGTGGTTCATCAGACATTCAAAATTTATGATAACAAAATAAGCAGTCTTCTGTACAAGGTCACAAAATATAGTTTAACGGTTAATGGTATCGCTTTACTTCCGATATTTTTTGGGTCCTAAAAGTTCTGCCAAAAAATAAAGCTTGCCACTGAAACTTTTTTTACTAACTTTCACTGGCAGCTTCGTTAACCCACTGTTACTAGTACTACCAGCGTACTATTATATCACTCTCTGCTTAACGTAAAGCACAACATAGTCGTCTCTTTTCTTTTTTTGTTTTGCTGAATGTCGCCAAAACGATACATACGTATACATAAGCAAATGTCAGAAGACAAATTTCTTGGCACGCTAAAAACCATGGGTCCGAAGACCAGCTTTGAACATGTTCCTGCTGAGTCCTAACAAATTTTTCATATATTCACGCACTTTCGTGCTAAGAATTACATAAGTGGTAAAACGATAAATTAAACATTTAAAATGCTTTAAAACGTTAAATAATGTATAAAATATAGCAAAACTCGGTTCGCTGAGCCAAAACAGGCATGGCAAAAAATTTGGGGCTGTGCACCACGGACAGCAAAAAGTTCGGCAAAAACACAGGCGTGACTCTGACCGTCTGACCTACCTAACATCCCTTGGCAAGGGGTAGGCGAGCACGTTGTAGGATACTGGTTGATCCCAGGCGAGGGGTCTTTTCACTGGTAACTGAGCGCCTTCTCGTAAACTGAAACAACACAACTTTCTCTGAGGCACATTCAATGCTGGAGGAACTAAGCCATCGATCTGGACTAGCAATACGAATAACTCCAGCCCCATATATAGGGGGGTGGGGCAACTTGGAACAAAAATTTTGGTAGAAATGCTGCCATTCGTCATAGCCCTGACTGATCTTAGACAAAATTATGCATATCGATACTGCGAGCTCGGGGCTACATGGAACTACAGCGTTTTTGCTATATATTCAAAGCGTTAGTGCACTACGGCAATAAACGTGTCGTCCCAAGTTAGAAATTCTAAGTTGCCCCGCAGTCCAACTTGGGATGAAGGTGGCGATCGGAAGCGGTTTCAACCAGCTATCATTAGTTCCTTCGGCTAAAATCGAAGGAAACTTTATTTAAAATGTAGAGGAAGTCAAGGCGAACAAAATGATACCAAAACCGCGCAGTAATTGGAAAGGCTTCAAGCGATAAGGCGTCCCAAAGCCAATTTTCCATTTTTAATGCAATTTTAACACTGACTTTCGAAATTTCTCCGCAAACGGTTCGAAATAAAAGTCAAATGCTCTAAAATGACCAAATTATGAATTCCATGTTTTGGTTTTGCATTAATCTGCCATTTGTTTATACTATTTTTCGAAGTTTTCCAGCCTTAGCCAACGTTGTCAAAGGGTTTAAAGATTTTGCTAAAATTGTCGGTAAAAGTTCATAGCAAAGCCTTTATACAATGTTATTTGCATTCTACAGTAAAAAATACCCATGCAGGTAAAGTTTGAACATAATGGGAGTGATAAGAAGGATTTTATTAGCCAAGCCGTTTTTTGAACAATTTCGAAATTTTTGTTTTACCTCGATAATGTGTACGCATTAGCAAAAAAGCATTAATGTCACTGAAAAATTCAGGATATTTTACCCTAGAAAACATGTTTTCTTGGCTCCGCAATTGGAGTTATTGCAGGAATTTTTAAATTTGAAAACGGTATACATTTTTTGGATCGAAAATGTGACTTGTACAGTTGGATGTAAAATGACACACATAAAACGTACATAGCCGATTTTTTGTTTACTAAAAAGTAAAAATCACGTGCTTTCAAAAAAATATAAATTTATGCAAATTAGTTGGGAGAATAGTATGGTATAGGCTTAAACAGATGTTAGGTCAATTTTTCCCATGTTGCCCGGGTTCCCAAGTTGCCCCACCCCCCTATATTGCGGAAAACTACATTTTTCGGCTTAACTTTCGGCCAGTTTATCCAATTGGCTTAATTCTTAGTTCTTACCATTGAATGAATATGAATCGTTACAAGCTTTCGAATAATATACAACAGGATGGTTTTTGCTTAATATTTGAAAAATTTCTATGGCAGTTTCAAATGTCAATTAGCAAACCATACCGCATCATTTTATATCAAAGTAATCGCCTTTGCAAGAGACATCCATTACAATTAGAAATTGACCGACTGGAAAAATCACGTACCTCTTCTGATAAAAGTTATCTTGGATGACATATAATATACTAGACCGACTGACCGTTTCCCATCCGGTAGGTGGTTCACAATTTTTGTCAACCTTTAGTCATAGAAAACCCAGCGTTGCCGCATAATAGTATGACCAAAAAATGTGTGCACAAAATTTTTCAAAAAGCCTTTGGAGTAAACACCAACAATGTATATATTTTTAGAATCTTCAGGAACTCTGCAAAAATCCGGAATTCCGGGTTTCATTCACGGGAAATCTAATTTTTTTAGTTTTTCGCCCAATTTGTGTCGCAATCAAAATTTTGTTTTCACGATCGAATAGAGCTGGCCCAACTACACATTTTTACCCTTACAAGATTTTCATGAAAATTCACCCAATTTCCGAAAATCCGGGTTTTCAAAATTTCCAAATTTTTAAAATTTTTACCAATACCCACAAGATGGTATAATTCGAAAGTTCTAATCGAGCTGAACAAGTTTTACAATAGAATGAACTCTTGAAAATGCACTCAATTCCCGGAATTCGAGAAAACCGGACTTTCCGGATTTTAAACATTTTATTCAATCCAAAGTCCCACAATATGGGTATCATTCGAAAGCTCTTGATGAGCTGAACAAATCTTGAAATAGAACCAATGTCTGAAAATGCACCAAAGAAAATAAAAAAACGAGGGTCCCTGAGGCGGCAGACCGGGGCAGGCGTTAGGTATTCAGCGGGCTCAAGCGCACCAGAAGGTCAATATATATGGATTGGATAAAATTTTTAAAATCCGGTTTTTTTAATTCCGGGAATTGGGTGCATTTTCAAGAGTTCATTCTATTACCAAAATTTGTTCAACTCGATAAGAGCTTTCGAATGATACCCATCTTGTGGGTATTGGAGAAAATTTTGAAAATCCGGAAATTTTGAAACCCCGGAATTTCGGAAATTGGGTGCATTTTCGTGAAAAACTTGTAAGGGCAAAAATGTGCAGCGGCACCAGCACTATTCGATCGTGAAAACTTGCGACACAAATTGGGCGAAAAACTAAAAAATTTTGATTTTCCGTGAATGAAACCCGGAATTCCGGATTTTCGAAATCTCGGATTCCTGAGGATTCTAAAAATATATACACTGTTGGGGGTCTCTATAGGTATATACTTTCAATCTACGCTTAGAAAGCAGTCTTATTCAAGGATTATAATTTCTCACGCAGTAGCAAGGGCTTCACAGAAACAACCTGTCTGTCTTACAATATGGTAATCGCAAATGAGTCAAGGTTGAATATCTTTTCTCTATCGTCAGTTTATATTTTTTGGCTAAGTATTGCCAATCAAATTATCCCAAAATTGATAGCCACTGGGCTGATGAATTAATTACTGGTAGTTAAGCTGTGGCCCTAAAATGCTGTTTCTTCAGGCCACCAAAATAACTATAGTACGACACTACATTAACATAGGGTCGGGTCCTGGGGGGCTTGTCCCCAGAAAATGTTGAGGGGGCTTGTACCTCAACCTCGACAGCGGTAGGGCTTATACTTGTCCGGGTTGGGGGGGCTTGGACCCCCCGCGTTAACCTATGTTCGACCAAAAAATGTGTGTACAAACTTTGTCCGTTTATAGCAGATTAGCCTTTGGAGTAAACCCCAAAGTACTGCGTGAGAAATTATAATCCTTGAATAAGACTGCTTTCTAAGAGTAGATTGAAAGTATATACCTATAGAAACCGATTCTATAATCGTTTACTACAAGAAAATATTAGTACCCAGAAAATAATATTAATCCATTACAATTATAAAGAAATTCGTCGTCGCTCAATAGGTCACTTCTACAGCGAAATTATTTCCTCGGAAAAAGGCCAATACAGACAGAGAAGCAACATCACCCAAAACACTCTTATTTTGCCGACCCATTTGATAAATTTGGTACATCAACCCCAACCGGTGATGATAAATTTATAACTATTCCGGCAAACTAGCTATACCTTGTCAGAAAACCAATACCACTACGACCTTAGACTTTATCAAGCTTATGACGTTTATTAAGAGCATATTCAGCTCTCGCGGTTCCCATATAATCCAGTGTTTAATAATCATCATCACAGAAACAACGCTAAATGGACTGCCTCTCTGCGTAAGGCGATTACTTTGATATACTACTGATAAGTCGGAATGGCCTGCTAATTGCACAGCAGTTTATTAAAGTATCACAGAGCAAACAAAAATGATATATCACAAAAAGCCATAACAATAGGGTAAAATCTGAGCTGAGATCTGATAATTGATTCATATTCATTCAATGGTAAGAACTAAGAATTAAGCCAATTGGATAAACTGGCCGAAAGTTAAGCCGAAAAATGTAGTTTTCCGCAATATAGGGGGGTGGGGCAACTTGGGAACCCGGGGCAACATGGGAAAAATTGGCCTAACATCTGGGCTTAGGCTTAGGCTTAAGCCTATACCATACTATTCTCCCATCTAATATGCATAAATTTATATTTTTCTGAGAGCACGTGAATTTTACTTTCTAGTAAACAAAAAATCGGCCATATACGTTTTATGTGTGTCATTTTACATCCAACTATACAAGTCACATTTTCGATCCAAAAAATGTATACCTTTTCCAAATTTAAAAATTCTTCCAAATTTAAAAATTCCTGCAATAACTCCAATTGCGGAGCCATGAAAACATGTTTTCTAGGGTAAAATATCCTGAATTTTTCAGTGGCATTAATGCTTTTTTGCTAACGCGTACACATTAATCTTTATCGAGGTAAAACAAAAATTTTGAAATTGTTCAAAAAACTGTTTTGCTAATAAAATCCTTCTTATCACTCCCATTATGTTCAAACTTTACCTGCATGGGTATTTTTTACTGTAGAATGCAAATAACATTGTATAAAGGCTTTGCTATGAACTTTTACCGACAATTTTAGCAACATCTTTAAACCCTTTGACAACGTTGGCTAAGGCTGGAAAACTTCAAAAAATAGTATAAACAAATGGCAGGTAATGCAAAACCAAAACATGGAAGTCATAATTAGGTCATTTCAAAGCATTTGACCTTTATTTCGAACCGTTTGCGGAGAAATTTCGAAAGTCAGTGTTAAAATTGCATTAAAAATGGAAAATTGGCTTTGGGACGCCTTATCGCTTGGAAGCCTTTCCAATTACTGCGCGGTTTTGGTATCATTTTGTTCATGCATCGACTTCATCTACATTTTAAATAAAGTTTCCTTCGATTTTAGCAAAACGAAAGGAACTAATGATAGCTGGTTGAAACCGCTT